>SDWI01002805.1:0-18106 GCA_009193005.1 Lamellibrachia luymesi
ATATTGACTACCTAAACGAAACAAATATTTACGATACGCTGAACAACCTGCTTGATGAATTAATTACTACTGCTATGGATATATTTTTACCAGTTAAAATTATTAAATATAATAAATACAAGCACAACAAGTCACGTTGAATTACACAAGGCGTCATCAGGTCAATAAAGTTTACAGACAAATTGTACTAAAGAATTAAACAAACTCCTGTACACGCAGCAGAATATTTGACTCTCAAAACAAATTGTCACACATGTAATGCAATTCTTAATAGAAACATTCGACTAGCTAGGCAAATGTATTATCAATCCAATTTTAAAAGAAATAAATATGATATTAAAACAACGTGGTTTATGATTAAAGAAATTATTCAGAAAACCCCCAAGAAAGAACATTTCCTGACTACTTTAATGTTTAAAAAAATACTATTGCCAATATAACTCATTTTTCTCCAATATTGGCCATACTTTTGCCTGTCAAATAACGAATACTGGAGGTAAGTCATACTTTAATAGGGTGGCTCCCATGTTAGCGACATTTGATGTCTTAATGGGAGTCTCCCTGACCTATCTTGAATTTTGTTTTTATAGTGTTCATACTTGAGACTATAGATCAAATAAAACACGTTTTAGTATGAGTCTGTGTAGCAGAATTGTGCCATTTTGAACAGTCATGATAAGATGAACGCACCTTGTTGGACACATTCCAAATTCAACTATCTTGTCATCATCTCCATTTTGTGTGTATACGTTTACACAATAAATCCCGTGTAAAGTTAATGACAACGCCCTCGCGGAGTCTTTCACCTACCTTAGTAGTGTAATGTCCAACGATGGAGACTGTTCTATTGACATCAAGAATAGGCGTAGAAAGGGGTGGGGAGCATTTCAAAAACAAACACATATCCGTGTGCTTGTGTGTATGAATGTGTGTGTGTGTGTGTGTGTGTGTGTGTGTGTGTGTGTGCGTGCGTGCGTGCGTGCGTGCGTGCGTGCGTGCGTGCGTGCGTGCGTGCGTGCGTGCGTGCGTGCGTGCGTGCGTGCGTGCGTGCGTGTGTGTGCTTCACCCCTGATAGTTTGACCCGTGACCTTTGAATCGAGAAGGAAGTAACACGTTACAATAACAGGCCGCATTTACACGCGGAAACGTTCACACGTCCATAAAGAGGACATGAAATGGATACCAATCGTGGCTTCAGGACATGTAATTAGGGACGTTGTAATACGCAAAGCCTCGCACAGCGCACACTGTATCGCTATAGCCGCTCTAACAGAGTTGTTATAAGTTCGTTTAGCACCCATCGGATTGGTTGTTCAAGGTCAAAGCCTTAATCCTGAATATTGTATTGGATGCATTTCTTCAAGTCACCTTCTAAGGTGTAAATTATGTTACTTACACAATTTTACTACACAGTTTTCATTGATATATATGATGTTGTTTTTCGAAATGTTTTCCCACGGTGAGACTGTGTCCCAGTGGAAAGCAAACCAATGTATGTTCCCTTTTAGCAACATACCAGTGGACGCATGGACATAATTATGTCCTTTAGGCAAAGTGCACCCCATCCAACAGGTCCGCCCACTTGTCCTGTGTACCCTCAATGTGTTTCAAGAGGTTGGCCTAGGTTGTCTGGTTCTGACGTTCCACAAGGCCGTTCTCCTGAACAAAAACATAATACGCAACTCTTTAAAAAAAAAAATAACAATTAAATCACCATAATTATTATTATAATAAAAATCAAATATTCTATACAATTTATTTTAATTATGAGCAGGTTGGGATTACTGGCGAATAGAAAATATCAACTTGTTTCATATAAATGCGCTGAACAGCGAACACATTTAGATAAATGATCATTCCTGTATTCCTGTCTACATGAAATGCATACCTGTGGATGGTAAGCACTCGTTACTCTGTGTTCCTCGCCCATGATCTTGTGTAGTCGTTGCTGCACTTCGTCTACGAACTCACGACCTTGGTCGGACATTTCAATTTGCGGTCACCCGTGACGGCATCTCAAGCTGTATAGGAATTTGGCAACCGACACTGCAGTTTTGTTGATCAGGGGAGCTGCCTCAGGCCACTATAACTGCTACTAGAACACACAAATTAATGTTTTTTTTATAGTTTCATTGCTTTTGTCAGTATCATATTGCCTAATGTTAAACCGCTATTGTTTTTCAGCAACATTTCATACAATAACACTGAGATCCTCTTTAAAAACATCATCTGGAAGCAACTTACCTATATACTTGTAGCCCTCGGGTGTCACTGGCAACGGGCCCACTAGGTCAATGCTGATCTTGTTCCACCGTTTGGCTGTGATGGGGATGTTGTGCAATAGGGATGGTGCTTTCTCGATCCGCCGGTTGACTCTTTGACACGTGTCGCAAGAAGTGATGTAGTCCTGGATTTCCTGGCAGACTCCTGGCCAGTAGAATCTCTGTGTCACCTTCTTCTGAGTTTTGTCTCTGCCGAAGTGATCACCCAAAGCCTTGGACTCTAGGGTTTCTCCTAAACCCTCGTGGCAGGGTTTGACGATGCGTTTTCTGTCTGCGATGTCTGTGATGACTCGAACATCTTTACCTGCAGTACAGTTACAGTTACAGTTACAGTTACAGTTACAGTTACAGTTACAGTTACAGTTACAGTTACAGTTACAGTTACAGTTACAGTTACAGTTACAGTTACAGTTACAGTTACAGTTGCATTGCATGTTTCATCTTCATGATAGCTAGCTGCGTCATATCTTTTTTAAGTCGAACTTTTTGGTGCATACTAGTTCATACGTAAACTAAAATTAAAGTGGCGTTCATATAACACATTTACAACACACGTACATGTTCTGGTTAATGTGCAATAACGTGATAAAAAGCAACATTTATTTAAAAAATCACTTGCGAGAGGGGTTTCGTGTATCAATTATAATCTAAATGCAGTTAAATAAAGTATATTAATTGTATTTTTGCATCCCAGAGTATCTTCCCCCAGGGGGAAAAGTCCAGGGGAGGAGATACCCAGCTCAACCAACTATATTTCGCTTTGCTCAGCAGCGACATGTTTTCTAGAGTAGTTCCACACGTTGATGTTTGGGTAGGTTTTTACTAGGGTTTGTAAATAGTCATCCACTGAACGATGCTACAATGGAAAGTAGTTATGCATTATGTCCCATTACGTACATATGGGAACGATGTGTGAAAAAGCGTGTGCGACACTAGCACATTTAAATTTCGACACAGTGCCTGGTATAGACCGGCTAATATTATATTGCACAATTTGACAAATCAGATTATATATGATTCTTTGTCATATGCCTTCACACGGTTTCCTTTTACACAAATACCCGTGAAACTAATAAAATAGTTGACGCTAGCAGCTAGGAAACCATCGAGTGTGTGAATTGAAAATATGTATTGTGAAAATTATACATATGTTAAGTAGATTTCACCTACATGGGTTCACCATGATATAGATACAATTATAATGATTTGTCATAAATGTAGACTAATAAACAGACTAACAACAGTAGTCGTTACAAACATCAATGGCATAACAAAGTTAATATACGAAGAACGTGTTAATGGTAGTAGGTATGCGAGCTCTTGTTTCTGAAGCGTTGTACTTGCACAATACATTTTTTGTAAATATATTAACGGCATCCTAAGCCTACACTATTTTGTTATTTTATACAACAACAAAGGCTGTGTTCAGGAGATCCATGCGCAAAATCACACACCAGAGCAGCGGTTCTCAAACTAGGGGTCTTGTCCCCGTGGTGATCGTTTGATGTCAAACCACTTGCAAATATAATTCGCGCACACTTAAATCCGGCGTGCGGCGTGGACAATTCAAAATGCGCACCAGCACAGCGTTGGTAGATCGTCATGATTTATGTTCGACCAATTTGAAAATATCTTCTCTGCAGATGTTGCTCGAAAAGGCACTGTGGTGAGCGGAAGGAAGGTTATGATGAGTTGAAGTACAAATGTATTTTTAATAATGTTATTGCCTGAAAGACAATGTTGTATGTAACTAAAGCAATTTGTTAGTTTACCACTACTCAAATGTTGTGTGGTGTGCAATACTTGAATCTACCAATGTTCAGTCCTGCTGCTGATGGTGTTCCCCAGATACGTTCTCTGCCAGAACATGGACTCTGTTCACGAAACCTTTATGTTTTATACGCAAGTCCACCGGCTGTCCAAAGGCATGCAATGTTGTCCGTCGTGTGTTCGCACTCAGATAGGAAATCAAGCTCTTTTTCTGTATCCGAAACAAAGTGGATATGCTCTCGTCTTGGACAGAAGATAAGTGGTAATTTCGATTAGCATATTTAGTAGACAATTTAGCACAGCTTAACTCTTTGAACGTTGAACTCCAAGGGAAAGAAATCTTGATAATCGATTATGTAAAAAATATAAAATCAAAGTTTTCGTGCGCAATGTGGAAAACTGGAGGCAGGCGCAAAATTAGCTTAGACAACTTATACTGTTTCCAACGCAATTTTGGAAACAGTATAAGTTGCTGAAGACTGTAATGACGTGACAAAGAGTTTGATCATTAAATACGTGGCAGCTTTGCAGGTGGAATTAAAAAGATATTTCCAGGAGATATCGAGTAAAACATCTCGATTTCTAAGAAACCCATTCATTTCCCAAGAGACACATATACCTGATGACAAAGAAGCTTTTTCAAACAGAGCTTCTGGGACTCCAAGAATATTCAGGCGTCAAGATGAAGTTCAACACTGAAACTCTCACAATGTTCTGGTCATCGATTTACGATACCTACCCAAATTTGTGTGGTCTGGCCTTCCGTCCTACCATTCGCCTCAACCTACCGCTGCGAAGCTTCGTTATCTGATCGTATGTATATCAAGACAAAATGTCAAAACATGCAGCAGGTGGAGGTCCGATGTGCTCTCGCTGTAACAAAACTCAGAATCAAGAAGTTTGTCGAAGCTATGCAGCATGCCCCATCTCATTGTACTGATACAAACTGGTGTCGTTGTGATGACAATCTAAAAAAAAAAAATTGGCGTGGAGCAGAATTACTGTACTATATTATACAACTAATGATTATTGTAGTTTCAGGGTCATAAACATTTATGTAATACCACGTAGCCCCGAAGGCAACATTAAGGGACTCCGTGCAAACAATCACGTGTTCCTGTGTACAAAACCACATGCTAGGTTATGCAGGCACGTGCACGGAATACATCGACGTATCTAGCGGAACGGGTGAACGTGGTATAAAAAGAGGGCCGACCGCCTGACAGCCTCATTCCGGTAGTAGTTGGTTCTGTCTACGGGGAATATATTTTGTTCATCGAGTTGCAAGTCTATGTCCTTCCTTCTGATCGACAACGTCAGCAAGAAATATAATTTCGTTCCAGCATTCTTGGTGAATTTGAATTGTTTACACAAAATAAATAGTGTACATTATTATTATGATAGTCTGTACGTGTGTACATTTACCGCTAAGATAGATATGTTGCGTAAGAAACGGAAGGCGAAATAATAATGTGTCTAACCTTACCAACTCAATACATTATCAAGATCAAGATATAGATATCACAATATATTTACACAATTAACATTCGTTTAACATATATTTGCACCGTTTTCTTTGCGTTGTGCGCACAACATTAAACAGCCGTCTGGCCTGGTTGGCAGCGCCTTCCCATTAAACAACGCACACGTGAATTTGTCTTGTTCAGTCATTGGATCATGTTTTGTCAGAGCGAAGCTATAGAACCAGTGGGTTAGAGATAGAGACCACCACTCTGGGACTCCACGACAGGTTACATATTTTCCCCTTGTGTGGGATCTTCCCCTCGGCATAGACAACAGGTAGAAGGGACCAGCTGGTTTTGGTATCTCTTCCGAAAGACATACGCAAAGTGGGGTGAACGAAAGTTTCGAAACGACAGCAGGTGGATTTGAACTTCGGCCCTCTCGTTTGACAGTCACTTACTTGACTTGACTTAAACGTATAGACCACGTTAATCCACCGCTGTCCTCCGGGAAGTTGCACCCCTCCATCATGCTCTATGTATGGAATACTGCTCTGATGTCAACTATCGACAGTCAAGCCATGTGTGAATTAATAACAGTTCTCAATCGACAGTGAAGCAACATGTTTATGAACAAATACATAAAATCAAAGTTTTCGTGCGCAAGGTGGAAAACTGGAGGCAGGCGCAAAATTAGCTTAGACAACTTATACTGTTTCCAACGCTAAAGTAATAATATGAGTACAATCCGTACATAAACTACAATAAACAAAATACATTTCGCAGTTCAGAATGTGTTCAGCAGTGCTGCCGATAAACGATTTGCATCGTCATTGTGTAGTCTGTGTCGATTGCGCCTGCTTTCAAATGGCAGGTTAACAACTGTGGCTGATAACTGACATAACATGATGTAATCGATACAACAACGACTCGTCACTGCCAAGGCCCAAATAATAATGATTATACACCACTGTCCTGTTGCCCATCGCGTCAACTGTGTTGCTACTGTCGTACTACGTTAGCCGACACAACATGCCGTGTAACGCTACTAGCCATGCATTCACTACCGGAATTGCTGATACATACACATAGGCCTGTGCACCTGGCGTGACAGCAAAGCCGATATAAAAGAAAGCGATACTTTATTTGTTGCGACGTTGCTGTCATGAGAAGTGATTCATTCACGCACTACGGCACGTCTGATGCTATTTCGCCGTTGAACTTAAACTGATTTAAGTGTCGAACATTATCCGAGTAGCATAATAAAGTTTTCCTTAAATGTATTGGCCGACATTTCGGTGACAGACAAACGTGTGTCACCCAAAGAGGATATTTTTTATGTACCAGGCGTAATAACGTATATTAGCACAACGTTAATTGAATTGCAGCACACCATTCGATCGACGCCATAAATAAAACTGGTATACAACTAGATCCAGTTTTGTTTAGGGAACAGTTATGTAGGGGAAACCGAGACTAGTTGTATACAGGGGCAAGTTGTTACAGTCGTTTTATGAAAACATAGCACACATATGGAGATACCATCGACAGTAGTTGGTTGGAAGTCCACCAACAGACACACTGCCCAAAAATCGGGACATAATAAGACGATATTAACGAGGTGTGAACAAAAATGACTTTTTAGCCACCTAAAACTGTTTTTTGCATGGCCACATAATATCATCTCAAGCAGCCACTTTCTATGTTTCGTAAATGAAACTTGAAACATGTCTACTATGTAGTATAAGGGGTTATACCAAGTAAAAGTCTCAGGATTTGTTATCGTCCACGTGCGTTCAACTGCAAAAATTGTGCTTGGGTCAAGTTGTTACAATAATATTGGGGCAAGTTGTTACAACTGTAACAACGCTCGGGCGGCTCGTACCGTACAATTTAAAAAAGATAGGTTTTCAGATGACGGCGAAATGAAGCTATATTTCTTGCTGATTTTATGCTGTCCGGGAGTGAATTCCACAGAGTTGGCGCGGCAACCGAGAAAGCTCGAGTTCCAGCGTTTGTCTTAACTCTGGGAACGTAAAGTAAATCAGAACAAGACGACCGAAGCTGTCTGGGCTGTCTTGCTGGAGTGAGCATTGAATGTAAATATGCAGGTTGTTTAGTTGAAAGGGCTTGATAGGTAATTGTACAGATCTTAAAAATAATGCTATATCGCACAGGGAGCCAATGCAATGATTTTAGAAGTGGCACTGAGCGAGAGAAACGAGGAGATCGTGTAACTACCCTAGCCAACAATTTTGTAATATCCTTGATAGCAATATTGTGAAGGAGGGAATTGCAATAATCAAGTGTGCTGCTAACAAGAGCTGTTGCAATAGTTTTGGCGACAGAAAGTGACACGTTTGAGAAATATATTGTCTAAAATTGAAGTTCTTATCAAAGGTGACTCCCAAATTCTGCGCTGAGGCTGCTGGTGTGATATTTTGGCTCAGGATACGTGTCGGGAAAAAAACGATCAAGTTTGCCACACTGCTTTGGAGTACCGATAATGAGAAATTCAGTTTTGTCTGCGTTTAACTTTAATCTGCTGTTAGTCATCCTGGGGAAAATTTCGTGGAGACAATCGCTGAGTTGACTTAGGGAGTGATTTGTATCCGGGGTAGCCAAAGAAATGTAGATATGTGCGTCATCTGCGTAAAGGTGGTGATCAAAGTTGTGTGGCGTAGTGTAAAGAGTGAACAGCAAAGGCCCGAGAACAGAACCCTGGGGGACACCACACGAAGTGGGGAGTGCGGCCGAGAAACAGTTTGCTATCTTTATGGTTTGGTGTCTACCAGTTAGGTAAGATAAAAACCAGTTCAGAGTTGTGCCAGATATGCCATACCACAATGATAAGCATTTAGTAAGAATGTTGTGATCTATGGTATCAAAGGCAGCAGACAGATCAAGCAAGGTAAGTACTGTTACTTTTCCTTTGTCAATGTTTAAGGTAACGTCATTGTGTACTTTTAAGAGAGCAGTTTCTGTACAATAAAACTCTTTGTAAGCTGATTGCGACACATTAGATAAGCAATTTGAGCTGATGTGAGACCTTAGATGGCTTGCTACGACTTCTTCCACTATTTTGGAAATAAAGCTGAGATTGGAAACAGGTCTATAACTGTTTAGATCTTCTTTAGGCAGAGATGTCTTCTTAAGAAGTGGGTTGACATGGGCGTGTTTGAAATCATCCGGAAATAAGCTAGAACACAGTGATGCATTTATAATATCCATTATCGCTTTGAGCAATGTATCAAGACAAGCTTTCAACAGAACGGTTGGTAGTGGATCAAGATTTATTTATTTGGGGAGGACATAATTATTTTCTTCACTTCATCAGCCATGGCAGGTTCAAATGATACAAGTAAATAATTTACTCGTGGAGAGTCCACGTTTACAAACTTAAAGTATGACTTGAGAAAGCAGGACGGATAAGACTGATTTTGTCCTTGCAATGACTAGAGAACGAGTCACATAAGAGACTTGATTGAAACATGATTAGATAGAGATGGAGCAGGTCGCCTGTGTAGAATTTAATTTATGTAGTTCCATTGCTGACGTGGACTTTCAGAGTTATTTGAGACCATATTTGTCTAATAATCCGATTTAGCTTTGGCCATTTGTATGTTGCAGTAGTGACAATGTTTTGAAAAACGCGACCTGTCCAAAGATGAGCGTGATTTGCGCCATACGCGCTCAAGATAACGCCTTTTAGATTGTAGAATTTCGAGTGTCATCCAAGGAGCGGGTGGCTTTTGTTATACAGATTTGGATCTCACAGGTGCATGTTTGTTAAGTAAAGCCTTGAGTACTTGATAGTACTGTCCACACAATTCGGATAGGTGTCCCTTTGGTTTATGATTAGGTCGGATTTAAGGATGTCAGCCTTTAAAGCAGCAATGTTAATCTTGTGAATAGGTCTGTAAAACACATTGTGTTTTGACTCTAATTTAGTTCTGGAAACGTTTACATCGACAATGACAGTGTGGTGGTCTGATAAACCATCCGAAACTGTAGGTGTTTGGATATTGTAACAAGTTGAACGAGTTATGAAGAGGTCGAGCCAGTGGACATGTATGTGTGTCGAAAAGGTAACATTTTGTTTCAAATCAAAATATACTAGGATGTCATTAAAGGTAGTTTTATTGCTGAAGGTATGTCCAAATGAAGATTAAAATCACCAAAAATATAAAAATTCTGAATGCATAGTTGCCAAGTATAGCTAACAAATGGCAAGAAGAAGTCTTAAAATTGCTATATAGATACTAGCTGTAGTCCTGAGATAGTGATTTAACACATTGCTTTTAGCTATACAACATTAACGCTTAGAACCGGGCCTAACAATAAAACACATTGCTTGATACTAACAACTATCTTTAAAACAAAGTATATAATTTATGTATTCTATCAATGCAAAACTGATGTAATATATATTTCTACTGCATGTTTTGACTACAGGTGATTAGTTTATTTGCGCCCACACCCACGTCCTCGACTACGTCTACAAGTGCGTGTCTGGGGTTGCGACTTCCAACATCTTCACCCAGACATCATGATTTCCTAGAAATGTATTCGTGTTGGCACAATGTCAACATCTCTTATAATAAGAAGTATCCCTTGTATAGTGGGAGGGTCTTTTCGCCATTATGTTGTGCGCATTTCTACGTTTTCCACTCTGTGGTATTGCCATGCACCCATTTGTCCCTTTGCAACGAGAACACCATTCTAAGATACACACATGATACACATAAGATACACACAAGATATTACACAAGCAGTTAAATTGGGTTCATCCTGAACATTCATCGTATGTTGTGTAATGGACTGTTTTGGTGACATACGGACTGGATTTCTTTAATGTTCTCTACAAAGTTCATTTGTATAGTACATATGTCCTCATTAAGGTTGCCATTGACCTCTTGTATCACGGCGCACTGATTCTTGATGAGTTCTTTTTGTCCGACAAATACTTTTCCAAGGAATATATTCCTTGGAAAAAAATCCTTTAATTCCTCAGCGGGTACCTTCTGCGTCACTAAGGTAACCTGTTTGTAGTCATTATCCAACTGATGTCCCGTCTACCCTGACATCTTGACATGTATTTCTTGCAGTAGCTTTTGAACATCATTTCATTGATGCCTCTTAGCGAAGTGGTCACAATTTATCTTTAGTTGTGCTACATTAAAGCTTGGTACAAGGTGTCGTAATTGTTGGCATACTATGGTACCGTGCGTAACAACCATCTGATAATATTTTAAAGCAAAGTTGATATGTTTTCTATATAATATTATAACACTGATGTTTACCTAAATATAGTACAGCAATATAACAACATATTATCTTGCTAACGGACGTTAGTTGACACGTTTTGGCGACAGGTTCTGGTGCAATGCTGAACATTCGTCTAAATTGGTTTCCTTTGATGTGTTTTTGATAGGAACCCACAAGAAAACATAAAAAAATATAACAATTATTAGTGTTATTTGCGTATTTATAAATGTTGAAGTAATTATTGTCTTTAGTTATGTCTCAATCCATAACACAGTTTGGTACCGGGCGTAACCAGCTAACGTTTGACAACTTATTGGATAGAAAGAAGATCAAAGGTAAAGACACTATCAAATAACTACTATGAAATATTACATTCATCATCAAGTTGATTATATTCTGCTTTCAAAAGAAAGTTAATTTTAGAAAATCATTAATGTAGTATTGAACTATTGGTGAGGGAGCTTGGTATCGGGCGTAACAATAATAAAATGGGTTCCTTAACAAACAAAATAAGTTTGGTTAGGAGCAGCTATTGTAGGGGCCAACATTTCAGTTTGTGATATACATTTGAAAGTGTACTTTAACATAGGACACTTCAAATGGTGAATTAGCATTACCGAATTAAAAATAATAGCTTTCTGAAATACAGAATATGTTGGGGAGAGCTTATTTTTGGCTGTTTTTACACTTTAAATGGATGTGGACCCTTCATTGGCATATGACAATAGGAAAGGTGAGGAACTGTCAGACAATTTTGGAGAGTGAACCTCCGACCAGGTTTTCCCACACGTCATCCCGCTTGTCCCGCACGTCGTCACGGATGTCCCACACGTCGTCCCGGTTGTCCCGCACCACGTCACGGATGTCCCACACGTCGTCCCGCTTGTCCTGCGCGTCGTCGCGGATGTCCTGCACGTATCCAGTTGTATTTACCCAGATGTATCCAGCTGTGATCATTTGAAATACTAATTTATTCGTCACCAATGTTGAAGACTGGGCTTAATGGGCGATGTTCACTTGTTGAATCTGCCAACAAAAGCGATTGGGTGCATTAGTCGAAGGTTTTGCAGTTTTTACTGAAAATAAGTTTGGTGAATGTGAATGTTAGTGCATTATGACGATAAACATAACGACGTAGTAGTGACGTGAGAGATCGTTGTGGTGCAGACTTAGTGGCACCTGGTCGCTCCTACCTGCATGGCTAAGCGGTGAATGGCTGTTGTATTCTGAAAGAAAGAATCTGATCTGTCATCGGGTGCGTTCTAGCCCGTNACACACGCACGCACGCACGCACGCACGCACACACACACACACACACACAAATATATCTATTTCAACCTGGAAAATTAGGTTTATATATACACACTTGCTGTTCTCACCTGCTCCGCACGCACACAGAGGCAAGCGCACGCACGCACGCGCGCGGGGTAGGCGGATGAGAGGCGGCGGCGGTGTCACGAACGGGGAGCCCGCTAGAACGAAGACAACGATGACGCTGGCCATAACTCGATACGACGAGTGTCATATTCGACATCGAGTCGACTGCTAATGATATTGGTGTATATGGTAAGGCAGGACAAAACGCCCAGGTTTCAGGATATCGTATGCTGAGAATATAATAATTTGGGTATACATTTCGTCGATGTGTTATGAATAATGTTGTTGATTATCTTAGATACATTTCTTCTGTTGAAATCATTAACGTGCCTAGTCTCTGAAAAAGGTGTAGTTATTTAAGCGGAGGTTCTATCGTGGGGCACGATGTCCACCTTTGTGGCAAAACGCCCAGAGTGTTTACGATGTTAACATTTTTTATGTGAATATTATTTTCATATATTGCCGATACATCTACATCACTGCATTACTGCAAATATATCTGCATATTCTGTGACTTCACTTCGTTGGTCTCAGTTTCCCTAAAGAACAAACTGTCCAAGTCACAACATGTTCCATATAACAACAGTTCACTGTAGCTCTAATGTAAATAATAATTTATATGTTATCCTTGTCCTCCCTGTACATGGCTACATCCTTAAATTCATCATATTTAAATTGATTGCCTTTGAAACTAAACCCGCTTGATAAAAAATATAGAACAACTGCTATAGAATAACCTTTATTTTAACTTGACGCATGTTAGTAATTCAGCATAAGACAAGATGTATATTGTACTAACAAATCACAGTTTCTGAAATCAGTTAATTTAACACTATAACACTTATGTGGCATTGTGTACACACATGCAGTGACGAACCACTGGTATGTTACATGACGTATCTAAAACCTCCAGTCGC
This sequence comes from Lamellibrachia luymesi, assembly GCA_009193005.1. Taxonomy (NCBI): domain Eukaryota; kingdom Metazoa; phylum Annelida; class Polychaeta; order Sabellida; family Siboglinidae; genus Lamellibrachia; species Lamellibrachia luymesi. Next base: position 13,078 of record SDWI01002805.1, read on the forward strand.
ACAGTAAGCAACCTCTTCTTCAATTGAAAATGTGCGAGTCTAAGAGTTCATTCTGCTGAAATTAAGGCAATGAATAATTGTCACACGCTCTTACAGCACCAAGCTCTGTGGGTAGCTTAACCGGTTGTATGTATGTGTGATATGTATCAAAACACCGCTACGCACTATTTATCTTTCTCTCTATCTAAGGACAGGATACTCTTTCATTATAACTGTTCTCACTTGTTCATCGTATATTTTAGCCTCTCGCAGTAGCATGACGAATGCTTCCACAGTCGCCTCCCTGCCCATCTTAATCCGCCAATCAGAAAACATGGAACTGACTTGTGTTTTGACACTGTATGGACAAGAACCTTGGTACTGTTTGAGTCTACTGGCGCTGAAGTCCATGAGTTTGCCGATCTCCTCTAGTTCCCCCACCTCTCTCGCGACGAGTGCTATGGCTCTTTCACTGATCACTTGCCGGCGTTGTGTCTCACTAAGTTTGCTGAGCAGCCAATCTCCACGAGGTGCAATACCTTCGTCTAGAGTCATCCTACTCATGCCTGCAGCTGAAACCATGGTCAAAGTTGCTATGTAATCATCGATATCACTGTCATTCTTTACAATAGTTATAATTAAACAGAACAACATTCTTTATGATAGATATTAAGAAAACCATCAAAGAAAAAATCTCGCCCAAGTTTCCCGTGATATTTTCGTCATGGTGATGGCAATAATTGCGTAGACGAATATAATACATTATCATAATAAATTCCATTAGATTTTCATTTTATTATATCTCCAAATGCCTATAGAATGTATGTTAACTTTGACCTATTCTGAAATAATAATATGGCAGTAATTGTGTTTGTAGAAAGCTGAAATCGGTCAAACAAATGAATTGTAGAATTTCTGATCGGGGGGACACTTTATGGTAGACATTTAAGTACTTTCGTGAGTAAAATATATACGAAGACTTTATTATAATTGATAAGCATCTCGTCAAGGGGTTCACCTCTGACAAACAGAGGGGAATGTCGGGTTGAAAAGCACAATGGGACAAGTGGAAAGGCTGGGCACATGAAGTTTCACATTTCTGTAGAATGACACTTGTATATGAGCATAAAAAANTTGCCTTTGAAACTAAACCCGCTTGATAAAAAATATAGAACAACTGCTATAGAATAACCTTTATTTTAACTTGACGCATGTTAGTAATTCAGCATAAGACAAGATGTATATTGTACTAACAAATCACAGTTTCTGAAATCAGTTAATTTAACACTATAACACTTATGTGGCATTGTGTACACATATGCAGTGACGAACCACTGGTATGTTACATGACGTATCTAAAACCTCCAGTCGCACAGTAAGCAACCTCTTCTTCAATTGAAAATGTGCGAGTCTAAGAGTTCATTCTGCTGAAATTAAGGCAATGAATAATTGTCACACGCTCTTACAGCACCAAGCTCTGTGGGTAGCTTAACCGGTTGTATGTATGTGTGATATGTATCAAAACACCGCTACGCACTATTTATCTTTCTCTCTATCTAAGGACAGGATACTCTTTCATTATAACTGTTCTCACTTGTTCATCGTATATTTTAGCCTCTCGCAGTAGCATGACGAATGCTTCCACAGTCGCCTCCCTGCCCATCTTAATCCGCCAATCAGAAAACATGGAACTGACTTGTGTTTTGACACTGTATGGACAAGAACCTTGGTACTGTTTGAGTCTACTGGCGCTGAAGTCCATGAGTTTGCCGATCTCCTCTAGTTCCCCCACCTCTCTCGCGACGAGTGCTATGGCTCTTTCACTGATCACTTGCCGGCGTTGTGTCTCACTAAGTTTGCTGAGCAGCCAATCTCCACGAGGTGCAATACCTTCGTCTAGAGTCATCCTACTCATGCCTGCAGCTGAAACCATGGTCAAAGTTGCTATGTAATCATCGATATCACTGTCATTCTTTACAATAGTTATAATTAAACAGAACAACATTCTTTATGATAGATATTAAGAAAACCATCAAAGAAAAAATCTCGCCCAAGTTTCCCGTGATATTTTCGTCATGGTGATGGCAATAATTGCGTAGACGAATATAATACATTATCATAATAAATTCCATTAGATTTTCATTTTATTATATCTCCAAATGCCTATAGAATGTATGTTAACTTTGACCTATTCTGAAATAATAATATGGCAGTAATTGTGTTTGTAGAAAGCTGAAATCGGTCAAACAAATGAATTGTAGAATTTCTGATCGGGGGGACACTTTATGGTAGACATTTAAGTACTTTCGTGAGTAAAATATATACGAAGACTTTATTATAATTGATAAGCATCTCGTCAAGGGGTTCACCTCTGACAAACAGAGGGGAATGTCGGGTTGAAAAGCACAATGGGACAAGTGGAAAGGCTGGGCACATGAAGTTTCACATTTCTGTAGAATGACACTTGTATATGAGCATAAAAAAACCAGCTCGTAAACTTTCCTTTTGTGCAAAGCAACAGATCGCAGACGTTTTCATGTGTGGCCTAGATGTGTGATTGTCTAGATTAAAGGCCGATTCACACGAGCGATTAGGTGTCCGATTGATCGGGCCTCCAATTCCAAGTCAAGTCTTGAATCGTTTTTCTGAATTCTAAGACAAGTCGCAAGTCGTGAAAATGGGCGTATCCAAAATGGCCACTATGACTGCAAACCGAGAGTAAATCGTACCTGAGCTAATTCTTAAATCGCGTTCACGGATCGTCCAGTAGTCAGCAGCAGAGGAGATGGGACGTTGTGGTTCCCGGCAAAACGCAGTTGGTTGACTGCGTCTCGTCAAGGTAGGGTCACTGCCTCATAGTTGTTGTCTTTACTCGGCCGACACAGTTCTGCCGACGACTAAGTGTTAACCAACAGTTTCAGATGCAGTATCTTGCAATCGTATATTCCATATTTCCAGTCTAGCACCGCTGTGCGATGAGTTCAGTAGTTTTGTGGAGTTCAAAACGCTTTCCGCGGCTTCAGTCAGCTCGCAGGAAAAAGGTCAATTTGGATTATTGTGTTTCGTGTGTGGAACCGGTTGATCGAAATTATCGGCTCTTTGAATCCACGATAGGTTTTTTCCTTTTCGTTTTACTTCCCCTGGAATAAACAGTGGATAGTTTGTGTCTGTCTTTTCTGAAAGTCACAGTAACATGATGTGAACGAAATTGCCATCGTTTCGAAACAGCAGCAGGCGGATTCCAAGTACGAACCCCGGTCGCCTCAACAATCCGACGCACTTCCACACTGTCAATGCACTCCCATTTGTTGTGTTTTTTCAAGCGACTGGCAACAGTCCGCATTAATAATGCATGATTTACGAATAACAAACAGAAAATGCTAAATAAATTTCTGCCCATTTTATTATTCGGTGAAAATGAAATGACGGAGATTTCAATCGCCGGGACGGAGACTTTTTGGCTTTGTCAAAATGACGGAGGCTCCGTACGAATGACGGAGAGTTGGTACGTATAAAAAATACACGTTTTGACAGGTGCCATCATCTGCTCATGGAAAAGCAAGAAAGTTTTCATGAAAAACTGGAAACAGAAAAACAGAAATGGAAACAAATGTGAAAACATTATATCACCGAATTTCTGGGACGTGTAAAAGTGTACAGTTAAACAAAATTCCCTCAAAAGGGAGGTTCGTTCGACACCCCCCTTTGAACCCCACCCCTCCTCCCGTTTGGAAAGTTCCAACGTTGGCATGATAATCAATCGTCGCCTTCTGCTTGGTCTTGGTGAATTGCTTGCTTGGTGAATCATCACCAGAATCATCCTTCCATTGAATAAATCTGCATTGTCAATATGCTGTCGAGACCAAAGTCGATCCTGGAATGACCGAGGTTGTGGTGGAGCTTCCTTAGGCATGGGGCGGCTGCGCATACAGGTGTTAACAGGTGTCGCAGGTTTTAACCGTTCTTTCTATGTTGTGATCGATGCCAGGCCATCATATCTAGCTTCCGCATACAGCCTGTATGCGCACAATACCAGCGAGTGCATTGTGCAGTTCTTCCAACGGTGCTTGACGATAGGCACTTGGAATGATCACTCTGGGGCCCCACATTTGACAGTCATCATGAATGCTGCATCTTTAGTTTGGGTGTAAAGCTTCAGGTATTTGTTATCCTCGTGTTGAGGAAAAACCATCCCTCGACACGATGAAGACAGGGTTACATGTTATTTCACGACGTATGTCACTTGCAGTGACAGGGCACATGTCCATATACTGCATTGTCCGTATTATGTCGGGTGGCACAGTGATTCCGGTCAGGCACAAATATTTCAAAGACTCGGAGCTTTCCTGGCGCATACAATAATATCGATGGCATCAACAAGAAGAGCACAAACAAAGTGGACAAATATTAGAAACAGTGTCCAACATCAAGTACCTGGGTTCAGTTGTTACTGAAGAGGAATCCAAACCTTGGATTATTTCAAGGATTGACCAGACAACAGCAACGCTGACAAGGCTGAAACCAACATGGAAAGATAAAACTTCACCATTCAATCCAAAATCAGACTGATGGGGTCACTTGTCGTGTCAATATTGCTAGTCGCATGCGAGACATGGACTCTTACAGCCGAACTACAAAGAAGAGTAAAAGCCATGAAAATTAGGTGCTATCGAAAGATCCTTTGCCTTTCATGCAAAGACCATGTAACCAACGAAGAGGTCCACAATCTCCTGACCATGGTAAAGAGACGGAAGCTGAAATGGTATGCGTACGTCTCACGAACATCCGGCCTGACAAAGACTATCCTGCAAGGCACCGTTAGGGGAACAAGAAGACGAGGAAGACAGAAGAAGAGGTGGGAGGACAACATCATAGAGTGGACTGGCCTGGACTTCCTCAGAGACACAAAGGGCGGCAGACGACAGGCAGAGATGAAGACAGCTAGTTGCGAGGTCATCTGTGATGCTCCAACGACACTCCGTGTTAAGGGGTTGATGATGATGATGATGATGATGATGATGATGATGATGATGATGATGATGATGATGAT
>SDWI01002806.1:0-15689 GCA_009193005.1 Lamellibrachia luymesi
ACACACACACACACACGCATCAGGGGCATAGCTAGGTATAAATTAATGTGGAAGCACAAATCTAAGAGAGGGTCTGGGTGTCCATTTTAAGCAAAGTGTAATCATTTGCAATCTTTTGCATTTTGAAGTCACAAAACTTAAAAAAGAATGCCCCTCCGGTCATGGAGAAAATATGACCCAACTGCTCGGACGGATCCCATCTCTGGTAAAAGGTGGAAGTAAATCATAATATGTATGGCTAAGATTAGTTTTATTGTGCTAGGATTTTGCAGTTTATTAAGATTGTTTACATTGTTTACTATGCAGTAGCACAATTAATTATAACATCTAGTGAAGTTTTATCACAATACGTGTACATGTACTACAATGTCATTCAAAATCATTGGAAAACGTGTACCATGACGCCCAACATATGCTAAGAATCGATCCTGATAATTATATTAATAGACGCAAACCTTTTGCAATAATACCAGCCATTTATGTAATCATGACGCTGTTGAAGCGTCCAAACACCAGAAGTCCATTTTGACAGACATGTTGTTGTAGAATCAAAACAACGAAAGTCCATTTTCATGTGTTAGAAGTTAGTTTAATACACTCATATCCAAATTTTTTGGAAGAAGATGGGGACGAGTTGATTCTACAACAATGTTGTTATAGAATCAAAACACTAAAAGTCCATTTTCATGTGTTAGAAGTTAGTTTAATACACTCATATCCAAACAACCACAAGGTGCAGATCACAATGGGCCTCCATTGGTCTTTCTCTTCAGCAGCGAATTAAGCCAAGAAGACATGATTATGTAGGCAATGATAATGCAGTCTGTCGAGGAATTATAACAATGACAGTCCATTTTCGTGCGTTAGAAGTTAATCTAATAGAGTCTTATCCAACCAACCACATGATGCATATCAAAATAGACTTCCAGTGTTTGGACTCTTCAACAGCGTTATGATTACATAAATGGCTAGTATTATTCTATTAAGTCTATTAATATAATTATCAGGATTTATTTTTTATAATTATGTTGGCAATGATAATGCTTCGGTAATAAGTGTATACGAGTGTATTATATCTACAGAAAGGGTTCAGTTACTATTCTCTCCTTCAATAGGGTGGAATGTTGGTACTACAAGCATGTTTTTGTGACAACTGAACTGGTGGATGATGTGTTCTGCATCCAACTGCTTGTCCTTGTCGACATGCGTAAGGACCAATCACGACAAGCGCTCAGTTGTCACCGTGGCATTGCGTGGTATTGAAACTGTATGTGACAGCCGAGACATACATAACGGGCAATATCACGATTGCTGTATTCATGTTAGGATACTGGACAGGATTGATTTCCTGTATCGTGTCATCGAGTGTGTTGGGTCTCTCAGCGACATTCACTATCTCGTATCTTGCCTCCCATTTTATAGCTGACGTAGATCACCTGGCGTGTCGTCTTGGAACACTTCGCACAGCTGGACAATCTAGTGTCAGATTCACCTGTTGTTGTGGTGTGAGGTACTGGGCCATGTAGTGATTCTGAGCTACTAATAGACATGTGTCCATTTCCTGCAGCATTGCCCTCATCCTATACTGGCGGGACGTGTCAGTTATATCAGCGGGCACGTTCTCACAGACTGTGCCTCTGTTTACTACCATTTGCCAGCTCGCTCGCCTCAATCTCAAATATTCCCACTACCTCTACAGCACTGTCAAAGAATACATTCCATACTTCTGGTTCGGCCCTTTCTTACTGCAGCTGGGCGACTGTAGTGGTTGCTTCTTTGGCAGAGTTTACACAGTTGGACTGTAGGGATGTGGTCAGAGGAAGCCAACTTTGGAGGACATGTTCAATGGTCACTAGGGTTATGATGAAGTCAAAATTAGTGATGGACGACAAGTAACATCTGGCTTGGCCGTCCCCTATCTTCTTAAAAAAATTCTTGAATGCAGACAGAAAGTTCGCACGATTGGACCATCTTGTCTCACAGAGCGATTGCAGTTGTGGACAGTTGTACATAACTTGTAATAGGACCTGTTGCTTTTGCTTAGCTAAACCCAATTGGAATATGTGCTATTCAGAGAAACAGGTGAGATGTTTTAATGTTCGTAAGTTTATTCAACTGACACCTATAGATCGCAAGTGAAGTAACCGTTTAAGAAGTTGACGTACGTTGCAAACAAACGTCACAGTGTTCAGTTGAGCGCCTTTAGCTCCCGGGGGTCACTCCACTGATCTATGGATACCCGTGTCAGTGAACAGGTTTAACAAATCTGCTCTCCTTGGGGAATTGTATTCCTTGAAATCATGTCCCTTAATTGTGCCTCTTTAGCACCTATGAAATATGCGTAAGTAGTTTACATATTCTAGTCCATGTATTTGTGCTCATGTTTCTTTTTATTTCATAGACAATACGAGACTAAAACAGTTCATTTTAGACCCCTTTTCCACACAAAAATCACCAGATTTGGGAGTGTCAATACCTCTCTTTCATCCTTTGAAAATACCCATTTTGCTCCTTCACCAACACTCATGTGTCCCCCCACATTCCACGAGTGACCCCCGGTGTTTAACTTCCCCGACAGACGGCATTGGTTGTCGTTCAGCTTTTGTCCTTGTAGACCTTTGTGCGTTTACCGATCGATTCACTACATGCAACAAACATACAGACCGGCATTAGTAATTTAAATAAAATGGCTTAACAATCAGCTGATTTATCTTTTCATCAGAATTCATGAGACAGGTGCGTTGTGGGATGCCTAGCACAGCGCCTTTTGTACACAGGTGAACGTTTTATTACCTTTCTCGGTCAAAGGCAATGAAATAACTAGAAGCGTTTCTTCTCCCTTGCTCTCCAAAAGAACTCTGCCACTGACAAATATTTAAGAGCAGCCACACATTGAATGTCGCCATAGTAGCAGGTTCAGGTGGACACTACATAATGTGATGGGAAAAGGATCTGGGAATGGCCAAATGTAACATATCAATCAGCATTATTATATTAAACATAATTATAAGTAATACCGCATTAAATGTGCAGATTTCATCATCGGTAACACGGAATATGACAATTAGCAATATTTAATACATTTAGCAATATTTTAATATTTAACAAGGAAGCCATTGGCTTGTAGAGACCAACATTTATTCATCTATGTGTAACCCTCCATCCCTCCCTCCTGAGATATGTGTCAACCTTGTTTTTAAACATATTCACGCTACTAGCATTTACATTATTAGTAGATAATTTGTTCCATTCATTTATTGTTCTCTCCGAGAACGAGTACTTCCTGATATCGAATCTACACTGATCCTTTACTAATGTTACCACGTGTGCTCTAGTTCTACTGTCTTTCTTGAGTGAGAAAAACATATTTCTATCAATATTTTTATATCCATTCAATATCTTAGAAACTTCAATATGATCTCCTCTTAACCTCTTTGTCTCTATGGTTGTTAAACCATATTATTTTAGACATGACGTGCTTCGTAACTAATGCATGTGAACAATGCAGATATGTAGCTAGGATTCTCAAGCGGGGGGATCTTATTTAGCAAAAGTGAAATGTGATTACTTCTAGACCTCACAAACAAGCAGCAACAAGGGACCAGACAACCTCATCGACACACCTTTTCTACAGGTGTCCAATAACTTCTAAGCATGCTAAATATGTCAAACCCTGAGGTAGGAATATTTGGGGGGGGGCAGTGTACCAGAGAATATGCATACTCTCAGTAAAAAACGTGGTTTGTATTATATATAACTTCTGGTTGTCATGTAGGGTAAGGTGGGGCAAAAAGTCCCTATGCGTGAAATTGCTATTCCTCTCCATCTAGCCACAAGGCTTGAAAATAAGAATTTCGTTATAACGAGATGGAACCACATATCATCATATCCATCTGATTACAATATGGTTGCAGCAGAAGCAAAACACGTAGTAAGCTATTCTCAGTACAATTTGAGCTTCGTAATGATAAAAATCTTCCTTACCAAAGTGGGACTATGAACAATAGCCTCTGGAAACTGATACAAAAGAATTATACAATATGCTAATACAAATATAGTAGTGGTACAAATGTCTCGGTTGTAGGCGATNAAGAATTAAATGCATACAATATGCTAATACGATTATAGTAGTGGTACAAATGTCTCGGTTGTAGGCGATATATGAAACAATATTCGAATAAAGAAATGTAATTTTGCAAATGGTCAGAGAGGGGTTTCTTGCACCATGGGTGGGCTTCTTACCCCACCAAATCGACCTCCGGTAAACGTCAACAATTTCAACACGTGGAATGTATCTAAGAAAATGAACAAGATCGTTCATTCTTTCCCGCATACGATTTCCCTTTAAGGGGAGCTCCTTGCCCTACCCTACATAAACATGTCGCAGGCAGCCGATGTGGCCAAAGTGTTCGCAACTGTCCAGACGACAGCAGCGACGCACCGACTCAGACAAGGCAGCCAAGACGTCACCTGATCCAAAACGGCATAAAGAAATGCAGCGCGGTTTAACTATCAACTTGGAAGTATACAATTAAAACGCCACCTGTTTATGTTGCCAAATTAAGAGCGCTGTGTATTTGTATTAATTGAAATAATGCCAACGAACTTCACACCGAAACACCATGTGGCCAAAAGCCATCTTAGCATCGGATATCTTGATGAAGTGATGAGGTTTGAGATCGAAATTAATTCTCGGCAATTGTTGAGTGCTCATTTGCATACCGACACCACCCGAATGTTTAAATAAGCCAACACCCAATCGCTTTCAACTACCTAGTTGTACTCAGAGAACGCTGCCTAAATAAGGAAACACTCGCCTAAACTCGGCATAAACGTTGCTGTCATCAAAGTGGAAAAGTCTATACTAGACTGTCGGCAGAGCCCATGGACCAAACCGACAGCAAGACAGAACGATAACGAATTGTGTGGTATGTGTAATACTGTTACCATAGTTACCAAAACATGCAATGCTGGATACAGGCAGTGTGTACTATACCAGCACACAGTGCAATCTCGGGCTTCGGAATGAGTGAAATTGGAGAACAGCGGTGAGGTCATGGGGACATAAAGGTAGGAAGGGAGAGGTAGCGATGGGGTGACGAGGAAGAGAGCGGGGGTGAAGGCAAGAAGAAAAAGGTAGTGAAGAAACACATTTGAAGGTGAAGATAAAACATAAGAAGGGTTGTAAAGAAATACAAAGAGCGAGTAGAGAATGGGAGAAGTCATGGCTGGAGGGGAAGAGGAGGTTGAAGACAAGAATGGGCAGGGTGAAGAACGTAAGGTGGGAGAGTGAAGCAAGAGGGAATCAGACAGAGAGGGAGAGAAGAGGTAATGAGCGAATGGGAAGGTGGGATGTAAAAAAGGGAATAGAGAGTGAAACATACTTAAGCTGTACAATAATCATTTACAGAAATAAGAATATTGTTTGTCTTAACATTTGATATTGACTGTCCATGTCCATGTCTTCTTACTCGACATCCTAAACAAATGAATTCCCTAAAACACTGACAAACACCTACCTAAATGTAATTCATTCACTTCTCGACCAAGTTCATTGATGAGCCTCTGTATTTGGCTAAGACACAACCAAAGTCTAACTCTAACCATTTCCGTGGCATCACACACAGCAGTTATCTGGCTGAATCATTGAAGGGGAATGTGGACTGTAGTGCCTGCTAATGTGGACTGTAGCACCTGCTAATGTGGCTGCTAAAAAGTTCAGCCCAAACCGGACCCCAAACTATGGTCATGAAGGAATAAAATAGTGGTGTGGAATGGAAGTAATGTCTGCATACCGTCTAAGTTTTCCATGTTGTTTTTCTTCTAGTTGCTGCAGAGAACAACACAAACTTCCTTCGAGTTACAAGTGTCTGGTTAGACTAGAGGGCCCTCTCTGAATGGTAATCTGGCCTTAGCATGTTGCCACAATACACACTCATGACCAGGGTTGGCATGTAACGAAGTAAAAGTACTTCGTTACAATACTTGATTAGTTATTTCAAGTAATTGGCATGTAACGAAGTAGAATTTTGACTAAATACTTTTACTTGTAACGATGTAGTTTTACCTAAAGTAACGCGACTTTTTACTCCGTTACTTTTATTTACTTCGCAATATATTTTCGTTACATTTTTTTTGGCGAAACCGCTGCTGCCGGCAGTGGCACTCCACCATCAATGACATTTCAAAAACTGTTCATAGTCGCCAGGCCAAAAGCTATTAATATATTAATATCATTCAATCGCATGCCAGTTTGAAGTTCGCGATCATATTTGCATGCATACCTCTCTTCGGGAAATCGACACAACCACTGTTTTATATCTACGCCAGTGAACGAAGTCTGCCAAATGTTGGCATAGGTCAGGTCAAGGCCGTTGACATGAAATGTCACTTCGAGCACACAACGCTTGAACGCCATCTCAAACCACGATACAAATGTCTCTGTTGCACCATATAATCTACTAAACAGTAAGTTTACAATACATATTATAAATATTATAATTTGCAATTTCGACAATGTATTGATAATCCCCATACACCGACACAATTCTGATATTCATGAGTGAACGCGTATCGTGGATCAAGAAAGAGAACCGATTTTCGCCCATTGGCATTGTCAGCAATGGCCTTACCGGCTTACGTCAGCATTATACAGCATTTTACTTTCACGAATAAAATACATATTGAGATGTTTAATAAATTCATAATAATGATTACTCTACAGAACTAAAGAGTAAAGAATTGATACTCCGCCATTTGGCAGCATCTTTTCCCAGCAATGGCTTATTCAAGCTGACCTATAAGTATAACTAGTATCAAGGACAGGGACACCCGCCCTGACAGGTCACTTTTAATTGCAATTAGCAACAGCATTCCTCTGTTGCACTGGTCTGTCTTCTGATCAATTCTAGCCCCAGCTGGTACCAGGTAACCAACACAACTAGCTGCTAAAGCGCATTGTTTCAATGTTTGTGTGAGCTGATAAGACATGTCTGGGAAGACATGAGAAGGTTGGGAACCACAAGCCAGATGGCTTCATCAGCTAGGCATCAAATGTCTTTGTTAATTTTACTGTTGTATTATTATTGTAAGGTTGTATTACCTCTGACTAGTTTCCATGAGAGGCTACTACTAGTACTGGACTGACCCACTACCTACTCAGATACAATCACACTTGCATATACATATCCTGCTGTGCAATCTAGCTCCTCCCATACCCCAGTTGAACAGGTCGATAAAAAGATCATTAATTAAGTTCTGTATTTAACTGAAATTATTTGACGTTATGAGCTCTCATTAAAGATAATGTAATTTCAAGCATCCAAGTGAGCACCGTGTTCAATGGTGGCAGACCGATTGACCAGCTAAGGCTGTCTGGGAGCACAATGTTATAGGCAGTGTGGTTGCAAAACAGTTGTCAGATGCAAGTTGTGTAATTTATATATTACTCATGATTTTGTTGTTATTTCTAAGTGTTGTACTTTTACTTCTACTTTTACTTCAAGTACTTTTGAAAAGTAGTTTTACTTTTTGCTCAAGTACTTTTTTACAAAGTAATTTTACTTTTACTCAAGTAGTTTTTAGGTGAATTACTTTTACTTTTACTCAAGTACAAAATTAAAGTAATTCAGTCAACCCTACTCATGACAACAAGACGACCAGCAGATTGACCAAGAAAGTTGTGAGCTCTTTTGAAGAGGGATCCTATCAACACAATGCAAGCACTGTTTTCACTAGAGACCAAGTATTTCATGAGTTATTTCTCTAAAAACGGTATGCATGACAGATAAAATTATGACATAAATCATAATGGAAAATAATTAAATGTTCTATTCGTCATGCAGTATCATTTGTAAATTATTAGAAGCTCCCCCTCCAACTGTTGTCGCAGTATTTATGCAGTGGTAGTAGTAGTTAACCCTGACTACAATCGGCATGGTACAATGGCATGGTACATTACAGTGGCATGGTACATTATAGTGGCATGGTACATCAGTGTCAGTGGTCTGACTAAAGCATTCAATGGGGTCCTGGAGTGTAGTGCTTGTTCATGTGGCTGCTGAACACTTCAGCGTAATCTTACCAAATTAATAAGAATAATGAACTGAATGGTTTCGTTTATGGGGAACAAAACTGTCAACTATGTCATCTAAAATTTGGCAATATTCCAGCATTGTGTTACTGTAAACTGGGGTTACTCTGGCCCAGAGCAAGAGTTGTCACGACCCCTGGGTCTGGGACCTCAGCTAGGCAGAATCGTCCGCCCCATTATTACATAGGATAGCAAAAGCCAGATAGAAAAAAAGGTAATCGTCTACTTAACTGGCCTAAATTATTAGGGCTTTATGCCAACGGTTTACCCTGCATTTATGTACCATATATTCATATATTAAAAAAATATTGTGCTTTAGGCAATTTTTAATCAGTTTTTACAGATCAAAATAGCGGAACCAATTGCATGATAAACATGGCGCGTGTGCGATTTGCGCATTAGTTACACCTTGGTGCCATCAGAACTCCGAATGCGATGTTTGTGCATATTGAGCATTCAATTAACAACGTAAAAAAAATTAAGAGAACAAAAATAAGGAAAACAGGCTCCAAAAAAGAATTCTAGAAAAGAAAATATTCTTCACAGTTTTTGCAACATTTGTAGTCACTTTTTTCACAGTCACTTTTAACGTAATATTTCATATTTTATTTAATGAAATATTTGATGCTGCAAATATTATTTGTATGAAAATGATATGGTTTATATTAGATGATATTGCATGTCATGCACATGTGCAACTTTAAGGAGACAACGCATGTATGGGTTAAAATATATGTCGTTTCATTGATACAGATGTTAAAGAAAGTAAGCTTACAGCTGGTCCATTGCTGGAAGTCTGGAACCCATATCAGTGAAGTGATCACCAATGAATGAATGGCTTCAATCAAAAGCATGTGGAGCATGTCCCCATCAGGAGGCTAGTGAAAAGTGTGAAAAGGTGTCCTTGTCCACTTGCCACCTGCGACTTCCCCTTGGATGGCAATCTTGTTAAATATTTTTACAAATGGGGTACGGACATAACTCATCACGGACAAAAACCCTAATGATTATTATTATTTTGACCTTGCAGTAATGCAACATAATTTTTCTGCAACTTGTTTATTTAAAATAATTCAGTCACGTACATATTGACACATCATATGTATTGAATAGGAGAAATATCATTGATGTAGCTAATTTAATAATTGTTGAATACACATTGACCAATCATCAGATTGTGTATCTGCTGGATGTGAGCTGTGAATGCATTATCAGCCATTCGATCAAGAAATGTGTATTCAGACAAATCCGGTGGTAGTACAACTGCACATAGACACAGCTTACATGTGAAAAGCAATACATATGTGGTTAGGTTACTCACAAGGTTAGAATTATTAAAAAACCTAAATATGTCTTTGGTGTTCCCCAAAAATATGAATATGCATAATTTAATTATTATTTGTACAATAATTAAATGATATAATAGTACATTAAATTGTAAATTTATATAAATTGACTTAATTAAATTAAAGTACTTATTTAAATAAACAAATATAATGTACTCATGACTGGTGGTCTGTAGATAATGTAGATTACAATGGTGGTTTCCTACCAGCTGTCCAGTTTGTTTCATAACTTTCTTTATTCAGATGATGTAGAATTGTTCGTATGCATATTTTTATTCTTGTGTAAAATGTCATTGTTTATTTTTTAAGAACTGCAATTACTGCAATGGCTGGACACAGAAACCATAATTATCTCTCAAGCTTTCCTTCCAATTCATCCATTCATGTATGGCCAGTCCACCTCAGTTGACAATGCTTCCCATTCATAGATGCCCGTTTCAATGAAACGACATAAATTTTAACCCATACAAGCATTGTTTCCTTAAAGTTGCACATGCACATGACATGCAATATCATCAGTATAATTTAAAAAAGTCTTTGTTCACCAAACAACATATAAGTTAAACCATGTATTCTTTAAAATGTAATTGTATTAACAATGACGTGCAATGAGTTGTTCCTTTAAATATCATTAATTACAAAAACAATAGCCTTTGTTCACCAAACAACAGATAATTTTACCCATGCATTCTTTTAAATTTAATTATATTAACAATGACATGCAATGAGATGTCCCCTTGTAGTTGCGCATGCACATAACATCTAATATCAACCATATAATTTTCATACAACTAATATTTGCAACATCAAATATTTCATTAAATAAAATATGAAATATTACGTTAGAAGTGACTGTATGTGCTCTACAAATGTTGCATTTAATATGAAGACTATGGAGAATATTTTAATATATTTTCTATAATTCTTTCATTTGAAAAATTTTTTGCAGCCTATTTTCTCTATTTTTTTTCTCTTAATTTTTTTATATTGCGTAATTGTATGCTCAATACGCACAAACATTAGCGAAGTTAGACCGATTTGACTTAACTTCTGCTAACATGGAGAACACGGGTCGCAGTTTATTGCTCATATATTATTATTATGCAAGTTACACGTTAGATTATTTATATAATGCAGAGGAAATAAAGGCGGCTCGAGTACTGCGCAGATCCAATGAAGCCACATGGAGACTTTCTGGTCTCGAAGTACATCGCCTGATTTTCAGGCAACATCGTGACCACGTTCACTGGCTCATTGGTATGGCAAAGAAGGCACACTATGAACAACGGATATCACGTGGTTGTTGTCGGGAAACATTCGCTGTACTTACAGACCTAACTAAGTCCAACAATGCAAACTTGCCTGCAGAGCCATCAGCAGACCTGGCAAACAAGTTTGCTGCGTTCTTTCATAAGAAGATTGAAACCATCCAGGAGGACATCAAGGCTAAGTTGGAGTTCGTCTCAGTTCACAGTGACATACATCAAGAGCCTAACTGAGAATGTTTTGACCAACGTTACTGAAATGAGACGCCTTTTTCGTGTGTCAAACAATAAAACATGTGGTTTGGACACCTGTCCTACTATCCTATTGAAGAAAAGTCTTGACGCACATCTGCCAACGGTGTTGGATATTTCAATTCTAGCTTGAAGTGAGAAGTCCTGGGCTGAGGTCCAGGCAGATAGTTTTAGTTTTGAGTGTAGGGGATGTACGAAGATGAAGGAACTAGAGGTGGAGTTGGAAGAGCTGAGGCTGCTCGTTGTGGCAATTGTGGGAAGGGAACAGGGGGGTNGTTGGAGTTCGTCTCAGTTCACAGTGGCATACATCAAGAGCCTGTGCTAACTCAGAATGTTTTGACCAACTTACGCGCAGTGGACGTTACTGAAATGAGACGCCTTTTTCGTGTGTCAAACAATAAAACATGTGGTTTGGGCACCTGTCCTACCATCCTATTGAAGGAAAGTCTTGAAGCACATCTGCCAACAGTGTTGGATATTTCCAATTCTAGCTTGAAGCATGGTGTGTTTCCTGACCTATTCATGCAGGCGGATGTGACGCCCATACTTAAGAAGTTTGGCTTAGAAAGCCAGCAGTTGTCCAAATACAGACCAATTTCCAATCTACCCTTCCTGAGCAAGCTGTTACAACGGGTTGTCGCAGACTGACTCCTCGACCATATGGAACATCTTAATCTTGGCAAGACATTCCAGTCGACCTACAAATTACACCACTCGACGGAATCAGCACTGATTCACATCCAAAGTGACATCTCAGATGCACTCGACAAGAACTGTAGAGTTATGCTCGCCATGAATGACGTGTCAGCAGCCTTCGCCACGGTAGACCACACCATATTCATCAAACTGCTGCATTATAGATTTGAAGTGAGGGGAACAGCACTGGACTGGTTGTGATCGTACTTATCTGAATGCCAATTTCGCGTGAAGTTTGGTAGTGTTAGATCTGAACCAAATGCCCTGGACTGTGGTGTATCACAGTGTTCTGTACTAGGACCTATCATCTTTGATATGTACACCACACCTTTGGAGCGCATCATCCATCGGCACAACTTGTGTTACCATAAGTATGCAGATGACATGGAGATCTACGGAGAATATGATCCATCATCAAACTGTGATTGCTTGCGGATAAGACATCATAACTTAACTGATCGTTTTCATGAACCCCCAATTGGCCAACAGTCTTCAAGAAGCTGGCAGCACCATCACCGCGGAGTCTGCCATACGCAACTTGGGAGTCATACTGGACAGCCGCTTAGATAGCAGTGCCCAGGTGTCTGCAATCATAAACGCCTGCAACTACCACCTAAGTTAGACTGCACGTATGCGCCAGTATATCACCGAGAGTGCATGCGAACTGGCTGTCCTAGGGCTAGTCATCTCGCGATTAGACTATTGCAACGATCTATTATGTGCAGCAACAGACCAGCAACTCCACAAGCTGCAGCTGGTGCAGAGCCGTGTTGCGAGACTGGTTTCAGGCCACGGGTACCGCGTGAACAGATTGTGCACATCACACCGATCTTAAAACAACTTCACTGGCTTCCAGTCAAGCAGCGGATTAGGTACAAGCTCTGCCTGATAGTTCATAACAGTCTGCACGGCACGGGGCTTCAGTACCTGAGAGAGCTACTGAAGTTGTACGTGCGAGATGAGCGGCTGAGGCAAGCATCATACCTACAACTTGTACCTTGTCATCCGGAAAGAAAAGTAGGATGAGCTGGCTTCAGTGTGGCTGGTGCAGACGCGTGGCATACATTGCCTGCAGCCATCCGCAGCGTTGACTCTAAGACAGTGTTTAAGTTAAAAACTAAAGACACATTTGTGGCAGATAGCTTACCAGTAAAACGTTGTGGTGGACTCTTCTATACAGCCTGTTTTAATAATAATATGTATATTTTTGCTGTACTGTAAATTGCTTTTATCTATTTGAAGTTTTTAATTTTAATTTTAATTGTTCATAATAATAATTACTGTTTTACTTTATGTGCAATTATATTATGTATTTTACATTGTAACACGCACTGAGGTGCTATGAACACGATTTTAGCGTGACATAAGAATACAATTGTTATTATTATTATTAATATTATTATATCTGCAGAACATGTTTCTATGCTTTTCGTGTATGTAGTCATCTGTCAAATGAGTAAGTTTTAAATATAATTGTTCTGCAAATGTAGGCGTATGCAGCCCCGCCACAACATTAGTGGATCATAATAAGTACTTCATAATTATTGTAATAAATGTAGGCGGATGCAGCCCCGGCACAACATTAGCCGATCTTAATAAATACTTCATAATTATTGTAATAAATGCTGTCACAACGTGGTCTCGTTTAGCCGATAGACGTGTTGGCAATTAACAACTTGGCTAATCAAGTCAATGCTCTCCAAGTGCAAGTGAAATCCTTTATCTGAATTTCAAGTCAAGCAGCAAGTCATGAAAATGGGCGACTCTATTTCGACTCGACTCTGCCCCTGCAACTCGAATCAGCAAGTATGCTTCTTCTTCCGTCGCTTATCCAGTTTCAATGCCCTCTCTACCACTTGTCTCCCCTCTCCCCATCCCGCTCTCGTCCTCCACTTCCCTCCCACTCCCGCCATATCTCTCTTCGCGCAGTCCTCCCATCCAAGTATCGGTCTTTCTCTTCTCCTTCTACCCTCCACTCTATGAGCATCTACTCTCTTCGTCAACCTTACCCCCCATTCGTTCCACGTATCCCGCGCACGTTAACTGGCTCCTCATCAGCTTCCACCTGAAACTCTCTTTTACATGAACTTCCTCTCTCAGCTCCTCCATTCTTTGCTAGTCTATTCTATTTACTCATCCAGTTTTTCTCACCTAGATATGTTCGCAAACTTGAACTTTATCTTGTTGTTTTTTCGTTCAAGCATTCTCCCCAGCTTGTATTCCCCTCCGTCTTCTGCAGACTAACTCACAGTCCTTGTCTGCCAAACATATCCACTCCACCAACCGTCTGACTCACCGTCCTCTAGAACCACCAGGTTGTCTGCGCGTAGAAACTTGCGGAGAATATAAATCGTACTCCTTTCCTGCTGATCACCTATACTACTACTATGGACAACAGCGTGCTTATGACACTCCCCTGTCTCATGCAGACGTTCTCCTCAATTCCTGCGATATTCCCGGTCCGCATACTATTCTACCTTTTGTTTCTTCATACGTAGCTTCCACCATCCTCACCTCAGTGCGAAGCCTATGCCGTGCTCCTTGGCTCTTCCACTGCCAGAAGAACATGTATGGTTTCTCTTTCAGCGAGCCACTCTCAGCATGTCTTATGTCCTGTAGGGAGGCTATGTCAATGTTTGACATGTATGATTGTATGTCGACCACGAACACTGTCGATCGAGTGTAGGTATTCGGTCGGAATAGTACACATGGTCCTGACGTTCCAGCTTGCTATTCAAAAACTTGTTATCTATTGTCTTTGATTTGGTTTGCCTGGCGTGTGATCGATTCAGTTACTTGTCGAGCAAATGCTCTAAGTTCGAAACTCCCATTGAAGTAGGCAGGCCTTATTGGTCAGAGCCTCCCAGTTTGAGGCGGGCGATAGATACCCAATGGTACACGATGATCATAGAAGGTAAACCGTAGCACCTGTTCCGTAGACCAATTTGGTTGGATTTATTACTAGTGACTGCTGCCTCCCGTGTTGATTTGACTCTGAACATCGAGACAGAGGTATCATCTCCAGGGCGCAAGCGTGGGCGAAATGTTTGGACATTTTGGGTTGTCTAGTCGACAACACTCCTCTTTATCTCACTGGCGGAATGCAAAACAGTAGACTTGACACCATTTCAGCTGCAATATCTGCCGAAACGATTGCAAGTTGACGACATATGACATTCGGGGCTCCTGCTCGGGGTTACTCCCTTAGATCACGTGCCTATCTGTCTTCCATGCGTACCATATAAACATAAACCAACCTGTGCAATAACATGCATGTTTTAATGTAATAAATACGTGTCACAAACTCTAACATTCATGCTAAAGGTAACCAGCAGAGAGATCTCTGGGACTAATTAAGGTTTTCGCGAATTGTAGCCAACACTTAATAAATCGCCCAGAACATTGAATTATTTGCTTGTTTTTGTTGGAAGGTAAGCGACAAACAATTATAGTATATAACATGTATTGAACTGCACCTATTTGGTTGACTAACACAAGTTCTTAATAAAAAAATTCCCAGGGTGTATTTTAATCAGGGCTGTGAATGCATGAAGTACGCTTCCAGATGTGGAAGCGCACTTGATGTGTACACCGCCTTTTTGAACAACATCTCTAAACAACCTTCACCCACATCAGGAATATAAGTTGAAGGATAACGTGAATGGAACACCTGTTACAATCGGTAAAGTAATATTTAACCGTTTGTGTAAAAAAACAACCAGTAATGTAATAATTAACCGGTAAAGTAATAATCAACTGGTAATAATATAATCAACTGGTATTGTCATAATCAACAGGCAATGTAATACTCAACCGGTAATGCAATGATGAAGATGACAACGATGACGATGATGAAGATTGAAATGGTGATTATTACGATTATAATGAGGATGAGGATGAGGATTTTATTAGGATGCTGATGATGAGGATAATGGAGAGTAGTAAGATTAGGAGGATTATGACAAGATGATGAGCATGATGGGGATTATGGTTAGGAGGCTGGGTGCAACGATATAACAAACTATATATATATATATA
>SDWI01002809.1:11293-26142 GCA_009193005.1 Lamellibrachia luymesi
ATATATATATATATATATATATATATAATAAATATATAATACATATTCATAGTAAATAAATAAATTACTTAAAACATCCCCTTTCAAAGTTATTTGTCAGCGGAGATATACGCACCAAAATATATGTTTCCAGTCGTTTCTTAAAGTTAGACGGTGATTCTGGTTGTGTTATACATTCCAGCGT
Organism: Lamellibrachia luymesi; assembly: GCA_009193005.1. Classification (NCBI taxonomy): domain Eukaryota; kingdom Metazoa; phylum Annelida; class Polychaeta; order Sabellida; family Siboglinidae; genus Lamellibrachia; species Lamellibrachia luymesi. The sequence goes on from SDWI01002809.1 coordinate 11,478, forward strand.
AGCGCTCAATTAAAAAGCCCGTCTGCCGTAGTCCTCTGGAACTACCAGCTAATGCAATGTTAAATTCACCCTAAATCCGCACTTGCTTATTTCCACATTTTGAAGCAATTTGAAGAACGCCTAAGATAATGTGGTTTAACAACCCTATAGACAAGGAGGTAAAGAGGAGATCAAATTGAAGTTTCTTAAGATATTGAATATGTATGAAAATATGGCATAGACATATTTTGTCTCAGTCAAGATAAATATTAGAACTAGAGGACAAGATATAGCATTAGTAAACGATCAGGGTAGACCGGATTTCGGGAAGTACTCGTTCTCACAGAAGAAAACAAACGAATGGAACAAATTGTGTAAATTCTACCAGCGTGAATATGTTTAAAATATGGTTGACACATCTCAGGAGGGCGGGTTATAGCTGAAGATGGGTGTTCCAAGAAAAGGGTAAATTATGCAGACAAATGTAACAAGTGTGAAAAGTAAAAAAATGTGTTTTGGGGTTAAATCTTAACATATCTTGACGTATGGGCGTTAGTTATAAATTACTCTTCACTCGATATATGGAAAATAAAAAAAATATTTTAGCAGACGACGTAGACGTAGATCAAGAAAGTCATACGGACTGAATATTATTTTTAATGAAAACGTTTTAAAAACAATAAAAAATATACAGTAGTTGCCTAATGTTTACAGTATTAATTACCTATTTTTTTATTTTACATTAAAAGTAAAACGTTTATTTTAGACTTTGAAGTGATTTTAACCACATGTATGAGGGATTCTGGGAAGAATACTACCGGAGCAAACAAAATGGCGGCGCCCATGCTGTGTGCTTTGAATCATTAATCTGAATGTTTTACCCTAATTGAAGTGAACTTGTCGCTGACAATGCAGTTCTGCCTGTTCCTGTTATTTTTTTCAATTAGCAATAACGTGATTTGGCCGGTTGGGCGATTCATAAGTGTTTCTCCTGTCCGCGCCGACTTCGCCTCGGCGCCTCTGCTCTGGCTCTGTTGAAGGTGAGTTCGCCAGAATTGTTTTGCATGTCAGTGCACACACAGTCCACAGTATCATATAGTTCACAGCCTCTAGTGCCTTGTGATTTAGTAGACAAATATAAGTCGACAGGTTCAAGTTATCCTATTTTCTTTGACCCAAAGGTAGCATATTCATGTGATGATATGTCGGCACGTTTTTGCTATGTTTAAAATTGGCTGCATGCCATATGTTTCCGTTAGATGTCGCCTAGTTGTGCCTACTGTGAAATTGCTATTTTATGTTTAGAATTATTAATGCGCTATACAGATCTTCTTTCATTCATTCATTTAGTTTTCATCTATTTATTCAGTTAACTTGATAACGATAACTGAATTTATACAATTAGAACAGGCGCTTTTGCCAAACTTGACTCAACTTATTGCCCAACACATACCCAACTACACAGAAAAGTGGTGCAATGGGTCAGTCCAGCTGAGTTTTTGAAATAAAGAGCATTGGTTTACATTTTTAAATGCAGGCTTATTTATTGTGAACGATTATTTATTGCTTTTGGCTTTACTTTTAGGATTTCATGACAAGCAAGAAATGCTGGAGAGTTAAATGTTCACACATTTTATAGATTAATTTGAGAATTTGTGAACAAATTATTGCAGGTGACTCTATCCTTTGGTATCACGCATGTATATATATATATATATTTATATATATATATATANATATATATATATGTATATTTATACGTATGTATAGTTTTTTGTATACATATATATATATATATATATGTATATGTATACGTATGTATACATATACATATACGTATACCTATCTTTTTCTTTAGGTGAATGAGAAAATAATCGGAGAAGAATCTTTGCTTGACATGATAATGTGGTTACATTGGTACTGTTTTTACAGGCCAGGAAGATGTCCAACTGTGATCTCATGGAGTTGGAACCTGCCTACCACTGACTGGACAAGGTGTGCAATCAATCAATCCAAATTTGTAGAACTTGGATGCCTCCTGCCGGTGCCAAACTGTCCGAACTTCGACAAGCCTCTACTTTCAAGCTTGATTCAAAACTTCGACAGTATGCATTAGAACTGCAAAACATTTACCTTCTGGCAGTGCTAGTGACGTAATATCCCTTGAAGCAAAGTATCATCCAGACTGCCTTGTGAACCTATACAGAAAAGCTGCACTGTAGGAAAACTTGGATGAATTTACAGAAGATCAAGTGTTGAATTGTCTGACCTTTGCAGAGCTAACTGTGTATATAGAGGAGAAGCAACTGGCTGATGCTGAAATGTGAAAACACAATTTGTGAAAAGATGGCAGTTTTCAAGTTGGCATAATTAACTTTTTTGTATCAGGAGCGTCTACTTTTGAACCATACTTCACTCCACTGGAGAATGAGGCCATCTCCGAGTTGAGCCTCATCATCATTGGTGGAGCTACTGCTGTTAATATGTTCCCACCTGGCCCTGCGAAAATATGTGGAGACTATGTCTGTTACGTTGTCATATCATTTATGCAAACCAAGCTTCATCGTGCTTCACTCCGATTGGACATTGTGTGAGACACATAAACAGCCTGAAAAACCATACAAGGAAGAGCAGAGGAAAAGGAACCAGACGGAGAGTCATTGCTGACATCTTTGTTCCAGCAAACTGGATCAGCTTTCTCCGATGTGACAACAGCAAGAAGCCGTTTGCTATTTGCATTTATGGCTGATCACGTAGCACAGATGGAGACAGAAAAGGTTGTGGTCACCACAAAAGAACCCTCTTCACTGTCAAATCAACAGATTGGACGGTATTTCCCACCTAGGAAACACACACTAACAGATTCAACCCACTTATAGACTTTCCCCTCCGTATTGCTTCCTTTAACTCCAGAAGTATACTGAACAGTGCTTTTGACGTGGTTGACATCATAAACTCTTTAGATATACTTGCTGTGCAGGAACACTGGACTTCTAAACAGAGCCTTTCTTTCCTTAATTCTGTTCACTCTGACTTTAACGCCAGAGGAATTACTTCCATTGATTACGGTGATGGTTTGAGTGGACGTCCTCATGGTGGACTCTGCTTTTTATGGAGGCGTTCACTCGACCCCTTTATTGAACCGTTGATTTATGTTGATGAGAAGAGACTCCTGGGTCTAAAAATTACCAGCTCTAACGCCACTATTCTACTTCTTAATGTCTATCTACCATATCAGACTGATGACAATGCTGATGAATATCTAGAAATTTTAGGCAAAATCCAGGCCATAAGCGATTCATTTGAATCAACCAATATATTCATCATTGGTGATTTTAATGCGGATATTAAGAACCCCAGTCTTTTTACTCCATTTCTCAATGCTTTTATAAACGACTGTCACCTTATCGCAAGTGACACATTGCTTCTCCCCTCTGATGCTTTTACATATGTTAGTGATGCGCACGGCTCAAGGAGCTGGCTCGACCACGTGCTCACCACCCACTCTAGTCACTCATCAATATCTGATATGGAAGTTAAATATGATTGTGTCTCTTCCGACCACTTACCTCTATGCTTTTCTATATATGCCAAGTTATTACCTTCCTCTGAAGACACCATACAGGAGCAAATTCAAGCACCTCGTCCTGTGTGGAATGCTGCCTCCCCCCAGGATCTCCATAACTATCATACACAAACTGGTTTGCTTTTATCTGCTATTGATGTACCTCATGAGGTTTTAAGATGTACTAACCCTAATTGTAATGATGAAGCCCATCGCACTTTGCTAAGCAATCTTTACAATGATATTATAAAATCACTCAAAGACGCTGCCGAGGTAATCCCTACTAAGGCTAACAACACGTCTTCTAAGTATACTGTTCTTGGCTGGAACGACCTAGTCAGAGACTCCCATCAAGCTGCTAGAGAATCCTTTCTCTTCTGGCGTTCTGCTGGGAGTCCTCGCCATGGTCCCTTGTATGATATAATGAAAATTAGACGCGCTCATTTTAAACGCAACAAAAGACTATGTGAAAAAAATGCTGAAATTCTTAAAGCTGAAAGACTTGCTTCTAAACTATGTAATAATGACTTCAAAAACTTCTGGAAGGACATAAAACATATGAATAACGCCAGATTGCCAAATCCTAGCAATGTTGGTGATGCTTCCGGTGTCGAAAATGTAAAGAATATGTGGCTTCATCATTACCAGTCCCTACTTAACTCTATACCCGGCTCTCCAGCCAACAATAAGAAGATCAATGAATAATGTAGCAATGTACAGCTTAAGGCTCAAATGTTAAGGAAATTCAAGATATAATACATGCAATGCCTGTAGGCAAAGCCCCGGGTTATGATAGTGTAAGTAACGAACATTTTTAATATGCGAATGAAAAACTTCATGTTCTCATGTCACTTTTATATAGCAGCATGTTAATTCACGGTTTTTTTACCGGATGCTGTGATGATTACAATCATAGCCCCCATAATTAAAAATAAGGCGGGTGACCTGTCTGATAACAACAACTATTGCTCTAGCCACAATTGCTAGTAAATTATTTGAATCCTTGATATTATCCAGGGTTTCTACTTTTTTATCTACATGTGTAAACCAATTTGGATTTAAAAAGCATCTCTCAACTGAAATGCTCATATTTTTGTTAAAAGAACTCTTTCGACACTACATAGCAAATGGCTCACCTATGTATGTTACTATGCTGGATGCCTCTAAGGCCTTTGACAATCATAGTAAGCTATTCACCAAACTAATTGACCGGGGAAGTCCATCTTTTATTGTTCGCATTCTTTATTACTGGTACAGAACCCAGAAATTCACTGTCAGATGGTGTTGTAGCTTCTCATAATTTGTTACCGTTTCAAACGGCGTTAATTAAGCAGGGTGGAATCCTTTCTCCACATCTTTTTAACGTTTACATGGATGACTTAAGTGTAAATTTGAATAAATTACAAATTGGCTGTCTTTATGCAGGAACCATAATGAATCATATGATGACCTTTGTGTTTTTTTCACCTAGTGTTGCGGGGTTGAGAAAACTCACCGATTGTTGTGCCGAGTATGTCAGTATGTTTGATATAACATACAACAAATCTTTCTGCATGGTTATTGATAGCAAACCTTGGGACAAGAAACATATTCATCCTGTTGTTATCAATAACCATACACTACCTTACACTGAGAAATGTAAATACCTTGGCCATATTATAAACAATAATCTTACTGATGATGACGATATTGCCAGGCAGAAAAGATGTATCTATGCTCAGGCAAATGCTTTAGCCAGAAAATTTTACTTATGCAACAATTCCATTAAAACAACTTTATTTAATTCATACTGTGGTTCAATGTACACCTCAAGTCTTTGGTGTCGTTTTAAAAACAGAGTCTGAAAGGTATTACTGTCGCTTATAACAACAGTTTTAGAATTATACACAACCTGTCACCCAGCTGTTGTGCAAGCCATATGTTCGGTACTTATTATGTTAAATTCTTTAATGAACGTATTCGCTCATCAATGTTTAGCCTTTTATGCCGGTTGGAAAAATCCGACAATATACTTTTTGTGAATTATCTTCACACTTTTATTTATTATCGAAGTCCATTGATTAAACATTGGATTGATCAATTGTGTGCTTTTAATTCATGATGTTTGTACTTTTATACAAATATATTTTTTATCCTGACTCCTGACCTCTATTACTCATCATGTGTGTATATGTATGTTTTTTTTACCTGTATGTATTTATAATATTATGGGCTCTTGCCTGAAATAAAACATTATATTATATTATTATTATTATAAATCGAAATTGATGATGGTCTTGTAGTGCTACAACCTTGCAGCAATGAAGAAGCGTATTTTACCTATCGCCCAAGCTGCCATGTACCACAGGAAAGCCATGATAAGAACTGTTGCGAGGGTTGTAAATTACATAGATGGGTGATTTTCGAAAAAATAAAACTGACGATCCGATCATGGGGTCGTAGGTGAACCCCTAACCGTTTGGCGCCTGAGAGGCAAAGTGTCTAGGAGGAATAGCGTAACAAACACACATACATACACACACGTACGTACGTACGTACGTACGTACATACATACATACTCAAGCTGGATTATACCTATCTATAGTAAGATTTTTTCAAACATTACAGCGAGATGCACTTATGTATAAATGCACGTAGATAATTGGATTTATTGATATTATTGACATGCTGATAGAAGCATAAAATTCCACACACATAATTGCGTCTGGCTTACCGAATCGTACGGGTTATTTGAATTTTCCGTTCCTAGAAACAAGCGCCGCCTGGCAGACTCTGCGCGCCTTCTCCCTCTACCAGAACGTTCCACGGATCATCAACGCTCGCCACGCGCCGGGCAGCTACACGTGCTTGCACGGCGTACGTGTCATACTGGCCGCATGGATCGTGCTCGGTCACACGTTATTGGTTGGCGTCACTTGGATGTTGACGCCTATCAACAACGCAACCGGTAAGGAGGGAAACGCCCGGGGAGGTCACTCCGATAATATGTGGGTTGCTCTGCAAATTCACAGGTAAATAAAATACGCCCCTATTGGGGGTATTTATCCATTGAAATTATTCCAGTTTCATATACCTAACTGCTATGGAATTACACCCCTTTAGTTCGTATAAAATACCGTAGAACCTCTCTAAGTGACCTCACACGTTTTTGCGGGAATAAATCGGCGTCTCGTTTATTGTGTATTGTGGGTTTCAAGTCTCAAGTAGTTATACTCCAAACAGCCCAATATTGAGCTAACGCAGGAGTTTGGACCAACGGCTTTTAGTGTCTCTTCCGAAAGACACGGGCAAAGTGGGGTGAACGAAATTGCCCAAGCTTCGAAACGGCGGAGGTGGAATCGAACCACCGTCGACAGGCGGGTGCTCTAACCATTAGACCACCGCGCCCCACAGACCACCGCGCCCCACCGTGGGTCCTGGTAGCATAGCGGTTAGAACGTCCGGCTCTCAATCGAGAGAACCTCGGTTCGAATCCTCTTGCTGCCGTTTCGAAGCTTTGGCAATTTCGTTCATATTCCACATTGCTCTGTTCCCTCAGCTGTATAAATAAGTACTTGGCTACAGACAGTGGTGGATATCTAAACGAATAGAAATTCGTGAATTTTCAGTGTTTCCATTTTTACATCAATTGATGCTTAGCCAAACATTAAATAATGCAATGATTTTTTTGATGATTTCACCCAAAACAACTGCGTACACAAGTTGCACAAATGAGCTAGCGTGTTGTAGTGGATAATGGATTTGAAATGAGACAAGCGAAAAATTCGTATTCAGTAAAAAAATTTGTGGNTATATATATATATATATATATATATATATATATATATATATCGTTCAATTCATCATCAAGTCATGTTTCCATGTTGAGATCGAACGCAATGACACGGGTCTTGACCGGATGCTGTGAACGGCGTGTTTTGTGACTAACAATTCAGCAAATTTACATAAACCGGACCTATAAAATAAGTTAAACATGGAAGACTTCGTTGTTAAACAATACCTTTCGAAATGCACACACAACTAATTGCGGTAGGCCGTACCAATGTATTAATATATATTTTTTGTACGTGATATGAAATGTATAAACAGGTATATTTACTGTCTACTTTTCACATTGTGTGTGTTCACTTGTGTTGAATATTTGTTCCTAACACGAACGGATTGACTGCAGCGCCGCCCTGGTGACCGTCTCTTTCTCGAAGCACCTCTCACGCCAAGGCGTGATGCCGAAAGTGTTTCAGATGGTACTATGCTACGTTCATCGGTACTTCAGGTATGTTCCTGCGTGCTCACTGAAACATGCATGCGTTCGTATATACGCACATGCGGACACGCGCACATACGTGTATACGCTCATTAACACAAGCACACATAGGCTCATACCGACGCGCGCACACACGACACACGCTCGCCCCCACACAAATGTACGTATGTATGAGTTATGAAATTCGAAAATATACTCACTCTTTTTCTCTCTCGCACACAAACATACACACATGTTTACATACACAAAGACGTACATCAGTACGCACATATGTACACACTTGCACACACATTTGTACACGAACGCACGCGCGCTCTTACGTACATACGTACACTCACACACGCACGCACGCATGCACGCACGCACGCACGCACACACGCACACACACACAAACACACATTGATGTAAGTACATCAGTTAGTTAAATTTTATATGAGTTAGCATGCCGTAACGGATACTAAGTAGTTTTGAATTTTCACAAAATGAATTTGAAATTAGACGATAAAAAAATCGAATATATGGGGACATTTAAGGTGGTTGGAGCGGCTAGCATGTCAGTTGATTTTTTCTTCATAACATGCTAGGATATACTGAAGTAAACGTCGACACCACACAAAAATCACCCTGCACTAACGTCATATTTCGCCAATCCATCCTTTAAAAATGCAGTCCTTTTGGAAATCCCTTGAGTTCCCGGAAATGCGACAATGTTTCCATAGTAACGACCGCGTGCACTACGATGTTAGAACCAGCTATATTCGTTAGCCGTGAAAGCGGACCACATCGTCTGGTTACTGTAATCCTAGTACACATCAGTATTATATCTACCTAACTAAATCATGTACTTAAACCAGCAAATATCAGCGTTCCGTGAGCGTTAACGTAGTTGATCGTTCCTTTGACACGAACGGAATTGGCGACACGTTTGTGACCTGGTGACCCCGTGGGATAACGGGCCAATCAAAATGACCGTACACACACCCTGCCACGTGTTTGGTAGATGACTGGCGTAACCTGATATCATAGACGACAACACGTTACAAGTACAGATTCAATGGCTATTTTGGCCGCAAATTAAGGGGACATGTCAATGGCCAAATAGCCATTATGTTTTGTCAACAATGCATAAAACGCCAGTGAAAGACCGTAAATTTCAACACAAAAAACAAGCATTTGTTGAGATTGTGTTTTCATTAATAACCAGGAAACGATGTTTAAAATATTGTTTGAGAAAAAACTACAACACTCACGACGTAGCAGTTTTGCGTATGAGTGCATCTTACGTGCACGCAAAGTAATACAGCAGTAAATTACGATTGGTGAAGGGTTTGTGTCAAAAATACACTGCCACTTTAGGCTGTCATTCAACTTTTGTTTAATTCATTCACGGTGATGTAGCAGACTTAACTGATTTATGTTAACCAAAATCTGCCATAAAGTTATCAGTTACACTATCGTGCTTATATGTATGTCACTTACTTCTTTGGGGATTGTCTCAAAACTATTAAACTTCGTTTTAATTACTATTTTGTTACATTTGCAAAAATGTTTTAAAAACCTTGTAACATAACCCAATAAATGAAAAACCCAGTTTTTTTAATCTGGTATATTGTATAATATTTCAACTACAATCTGTGAAGAAATTGTTAATTTTTCTTTAAGACTTCTACTGAAACTAATCAATTCAAGACAAGCATATAATAGCCACCCCAGCTACCTTAAAGTAGATATTTCAGAGGCCGGCCGCACATTGATACAATACTAGTGGGCATTAATATGTTTGTAGCGCACTGGTTTCCTTGCTCCTGACAGCTAAATTGTTTTGATGGAAATATTATTCAGTCTTATTCAGTTTAATTTTGCTAAATTGCGTGTATACGTGTTTTTGTATAACTTGCAAAATATTGACACATTTTGTCATATTAATTTTAAACCATATGGTCGTGACGGCTTGTACCAGGATGCATAACTGATCTCGTCAAAACTTGTGCACCTACCTGCATATTTCAACCTGCTGATGGATTAGAGGGCTTTCTCGGAATCCGTATAAAATAAACATGGAATATTTCATTATTAAACAATACCTGCGCTATGCAATTCACAGCTGAAATATGTCAGACATACACATACATGCACACTTAAGAACTTACTTAAGACCTACCTATTTAAGTGTACTTACTTCCACTGAGGAAAGACTGTAACTGAGGATACTTTTTGTGGACATGTTTTTTAGTTATTTATTTATTATGAATATTTGTTTAGTTATTCTCTACAATAATTTATTTATTTACTATATTTATTTATTTATTGCATTCATTATTTTATAGGTAATTTTCTTAATCGAATAGTCTGTTTTAATTATATGTTTTTAACTATAATATTTTTTATAATTGTATATATGTTTTGTACGCGCCTAGTTCCAAATATTTGGCGCTTTATAAATGTTAATAATAATAATGCAAGTAATATGGTTAAATCTTCCACACAGGTAACGTTCTGCTGCTACCGTTATGTTGCTATTGGGCCGATTGCACCAGAAACAGATTTGGCGGAACAGTGTCTACATTCTTGGTGGTGTCATCTTCTCTACGTTGACACCTTTGTCTATGATTGCAATCAGGTAGGTCGCCGCCTATGTATAAACTTGAAGATGAGATTTGTGTACTCCCTTGTTTGAAGCTTTGTTCAGTATGGCAATGAGGCTTCGACACTCAAGAAAAAAATAGGAATGCTCAGGATAAGCTTGACACAGAGGAAGACAAAGGTTCGGGTAAGAGATAAACTAGAGCTTAAGGAAGAAGAACATCTGCTATGTTTCATTTAGAGAAGAAAGCTGGCTAAGAACGGGCATTGGAAAAGAAGAAAATATGTAGTCTGGTACAGCATAGAAGGAGAACCCGAAGAAGTAGAAGAAAAATGGGCTGGATTGACAACATGAAGCATTGGACAGATGGTGGACTCGAAGTGGCTAGAGAGATTGACAACATGAAGCATTGGACAGATGGTGGACTCGAAGTGGCTAGAGACATTGACAACGTGAAACATTGGACAGATGGTGAACTCGAAGTGGCTAGAGAGATTGACAACGTGAAGCATTGGACAGATGGTGAACTCGAAGTGGTTAGAGAGATTGACAACATGAAGCATTGGACAGATGGTGGACTCGAAGTGGCTAGAGAGATTGACAACATGAAGCATTGGACAGATGGTGGACTCGAAGTGGCTAGAGAGATTGACAACATGAAGCATTGGACAGATGGTGGACTCGAAGTGGCTAGAGAGATTGACAACATGAAGCATTGGACAGATGGTGGACTCGAAGTGGCTAGAGAGATTGACAACATGAAGCATTGGACAGATGGTGGACTCGAAGTGGCTAGAGAGATTGACAACATGAAGCATTGGACAGATGGTGGACTCGAAGTGGCTAGAGAGATTGACAACATGAAGCATTGGACAGATGGTGGACTCGAAGTGGCTAGAGAGATTGACAACATGAAGCATTGGACAGATGGTGGACTCGAAGTGGCTAGAGAGATTGACAACATGAAGCATTGGACAGATGGTGGACTCGAAGTGGCTAGAGAGATTGACAACATGAAGCATTGGACAGATGGTGGACTCGAAGTGGCTAGAGAGATTGACAACATGAAGCATTGGACAGATGGTGGGCTCGAAGTGGCTAGAGAGATTGACAACATATAGCATTGGACAGATGGTGGACTCGAAGTGGCTAGAGAGATTGACAACATGAAGCATTGGACAGATGGTAGACTCGAAGTGGCTGGAGAGATTGACAACATGAAACATTGGACAGATGGTGGACTCGAAGTGGCTAGAGAGATTGACAACATGAAGCATTGGTTACTACGTGGCTGTTTTGAATGCTCCGATTGGGGTGTGTTTAAAGAGGCCGCAACTGATATCCATGAATATACAGAGTCTGTCAGTGATTACATCACCTTCTGCGAAGGCCTCTGTATTCTGACGAAAACCATCAAGATTTACCACAACAACAAACCGTGGTTCAAGACAGATATCAAACACAAGGTACAGGCGAAACAAGAAACTTACAAAGGAAACGACAAGGACAAATATAAGCAGGCGAGGTATGCAGCGGAGAAGGCCATCAAGACCGCCAAGGCCGGTCAGCTCTCAGGTGTCTTCACAGATATATTTAATGTGTCCCTTTCCCAATGTAAAGTCCCCCAATGCTTCAAAAAGTCAACTATCATTCCTGTACCAAATAAATGTTCAGTCTCCTGCTTAAATGATTATAGGCCTGTTGCCTTGACCTCTGTAGTCATGAAGACACTCGAGCGCTTGGTCCTGCAGTTTCTGAAATCAATTATCGACCAAATTAATGACCGATTTCAGTTTGCGTATCGTGGAAATAGATCTGTTGACGACGCTGTCTCTCTAGGATTGTTTTATGTTCTCAAGCATCTAGAAGGTCCAGATACTTACGCCAGGATCCTTTTTGTTGATTATAGCTCTGCTTTTAAAACCATTATCCCATCAAAACTGTTCGAGAAAATACAGAAGGTCGGGGTTCCACAATCCATGTCCCTGTGGATCCTCGAGTTTCTGTTGAACAGACCGCAGGTTGTGAAAATAGGTGGCAACTTTTCGTCATCACTCATTTTGTCTACTGGCGCACCTCCAAGTTGTGTCCTGTCACCAATGCTATACTCCCCTGTTTTTTCACAACTAAGGTCTCCCCTTATGGTCCGCCCATATATGTTTTTAGTAATCCGTGGGAAATTGCTTTGGGTTGAAGGGACCGCCCACAATTATCGACTTTTCGACCTTTTCGTAAAGATCGTCCCAAAGAGGCGATAGGGTCAAGGCCTGTCTGATAATTATAACAATGTCGGTCGCATGCGATTGCACGGTGAACTGTTGTGGAAGTACTGTTGTTTTAAATTGTGTAACCAGTCACCAGGCGGCGCTGTAATAAACACCTTGGAAATTAACAATTAAGGGAAAACAATTATCAATATGACACCACGAAGTTGCTAGAAACAAAACTTAATTAATAAACATAATTATCGGATATGAATGTTTGTAAACATAATAATATATTATAAAGATGGTTGTTATTGTATGTTCTATACATGCACTGCGTCATAACATTGTGACATCGATTTGTATATCTCGAATATTCTCGACATTTTAATGTATTAATTCAGCAATTGGAGTGGGTGTTTGAGAATTAGTAAGTTTTGTACGAATGGATAAATGTCGAAAATTGTGAAAAAAAGAGTGAGCTGGTTTGAAGTAGTTGCGAACTTTCTATGGAAATCAACTATCCCCACCGATTCCAAAGGGACCTCTACAGAGGATAAAACTATAACTTGTTCGTAAGTGCTATCTTACAAAGCCGTATTCCTTCCGCCGACGACAACCGACTAACTGCGCCACGCCATAACGTCGACATGGTTTCTCCGTGACGACACCGTTACTATGAAACGGTTTCAGGAGCGACATGGATGGCTTAGTTTCTGCTTGCTAAATACTTGAGTGCCTATGACATGGATTTGCTATTTTTGCTCACATTCCAAGTAAAACAAACTAAACCTAATTCTCTGTTCATTGATGGCGAATTATATATGCAATTAGTTATATTTTAGACAAGTTCACAATTACTGCCAGGAAACGAGAGCTTTCTTATGAGTGACAGAGAAACCGGCAATGGGGTCAGCAGGGGACAGTACTTATTGACGTACAGTTGTACGCAACGCTATGCGTGTTTTATACAAGTGTTACAAGTTACGTAATATTTGTCAAACGTCCGCATGAGTGAAAGGTCGCCTCCCGTGAAACACACCCCCGCTGATGTCACAAACATGGCGTGATCGGATTAGAAGAACCAGCTGCGAATTTGCTCCGAATTATCACATTTAGTGTCGAATATATCGGTTACGTGCGTAAATTCATAAAATATAATGCATTACGGAGAGTGTGACGCCATTTTATTTGGTTGCAACAACGGTGGGTGTCATAGGCCCTTTAAATGTCGTGACGATATGTTCGCCGCTGACGTCATTGTTTTATCCCTACCCCTCCGTCAACCTTTTTCAGATTTCAGATTTTCGGCGGAATTTTCCTGTTTCTCGGATGCGCTGGAAGGCTGACGGCTCGACTTGTCATATTTAGGTGAGTTCGGATTGTGGGTCCGTATCCTCGAAAGATTTATGAATTCGTAACTCAGTTTTTTGTTGTTGTAAATATGGCGGCAAATGAGTCACAATAATGTAATATAAAATATATAAGATGCTTATAAGCGTGAATGCAATGAGTGTGTGTGTGTGTGTGTGTGTGTGTGTGTGTGTGTGTGTGNTGCGTGCGTGCGTGCGTGCGTGTGTCATGTTTAAACTCAGTCAATACTTTTGCAATGCCACTTTGGTACTATGATTATATTCCATGAGTGACCGCCCTGAAGAATTAATAAAAATGGAACGCACGAAAGAATTAATTAAAATGGAGGGCGCCGAAGAATTAATTAAAATGGCGCTCGTCATAGACTTAATTAAATTAAATTAAATTTAATTATATTGCGCGGCTACAGAGGCGTCTGCTAGCCATAGTTTAGTAATTATATCACATGTAAAATTCGGTAGTGATAAGTTGAACCTTCAAATAAAATTTGAGGCATGTGCAATTACTGGCATTTAAAAACAACGTCGAGCGTTCTGTCAATCAACGACAACGTTTCGGTGTCCCAAAATTCACCCGCCAGCAACCCGATAGTACGTTTGAATGGTAAGTAAGAAAACCGTTATTTATATGTACTTGTTGAGTTTGAGGGGGAGCGGTGGTCTAATGGTTAGAGCACCCGCCTGTCGATTGAGAGG
>SDWI01002810.1:2645-19217 GCA_009193005.1 Lamellibrachia luymesi
TGTTTATCCAGCTCGGCCTACCGTGATGATTTACTGCACAAGAGTATCATTCCAACCGACCACTTCCAGAAGAGCCTGCCTCGCCTCCCAGTACCAAAGCTGAAGAAGACGTGCGAGCGCTATCTGAATGCACAGCGCCCTCTGTTGTCAGACGAACAGTTCAAGCAGACGGAGAACATTGTGTCCCGTTTTAGGGATGGCGACGGCAAAGGTCTGCATTTTGGGAAAATAGACAGGGGTAATGTTTTGTTTAAGGATATCTTCCGCAGTGAAGGTTCGGGGTAAGAGGGCTATTATGTGAACTCTACTATGTCGGGTCGCAGCAAATTCCTAAAATACAAGGAATTAACAGAAGTGAGAATGGATAAAAATTGGTAAATAACATTGTGAAATGGAAGTGTAACATAATCCCAGAAAGTTTGTACATGTAATGTTTTATAAGTACACATGTATGCTCAATGCTTAAGAAATATGTTTGCTTGATCGTTAGATCGGATAACTAGCAAAATTGTGAATGGCTTTGTTATATTCTATACAGCCAGACCACTTTTGTTGATTGTTTTTTTTTATTTTACCGGAACCAGTCAAAAATAATATAATGTTTTTCCGAAAATTTCACCGAAACTGAATAATTTGATTAATCACGAATTGATTATGAAACGAAAGAAGTGAACAACATTGAATTGAGGAAGAACCTATCGGAAATATGCATACTTGGATTCCAAATGTGCTATAATTATTATGTTTGAAACGTTCAAATCAAAACCCTTAAGTGAGTCTTTAGTGAACCTGATTTCAAGTCGGGTTCTTTTGTTTCTTCACATTATAGACTTACACAATGAACTCGTGGCACTGGATAAGCGGAACAAGCACACAAGTTACACGTCAGGTAAGTGCTGCAAAAACAGTAAATCGGTGTACACTCTTGTCCGCTTCTGTCATCCACACTAGGCATATACATGTGTATAGTGTGTCTTTGGGGCGACATACTACGTTGGTGGACTCTACATTGAGAGAACACGGGTTCGAATCCACTTGCTGCCGGTTCAAAGCTTTGGCAATTTCGCTCACTCCACATTGCCACAGTTCACTCAGCTGTATACATGAGTACCTAGCTATAGACAATGGTGGATATGATAACGAATAATCATCTTCAAAAAACAAATAGTACTTAGCTATGTTTCTACATAAGACACCATAAAAACAATTCTGCTCAACATATTTGATTAATTTTTGCTTTATTGTATAGCTTTCACCTTTGGCTACATTTCACCACTGGATGTAGGGACATTCAGCCACTCAAACATTGTTCGGTAGCAGGATGAAGTTGGTATATCTTCTGTCAGTGAACAATTCAAAACCAAACTTACGTCTTGGAACAATATGATATGACTGATCTGAATATTGATAGAGAGGATCTGTATGGATGAATATTTTTTGTTTGAATCCTAAATACATATACATGTATCTGAACTGTGGCCAACCTAATGTTGGATGATACAGGAAACTTAATATATGTGTGCGTGTGCGTGGGTGCGTGCGTGCGCAATGATGTAGAAATTGACAGCATTAAATGGGCATGTAAAGTATGAGAATTTTCACAATTTAATGTTGTGTGGTAAACCAATATTTTGTGGTATTTGTGAAACTTGTGTGTTTGAGACCTCCATTTAAAAAAATCCCCAAATCCCTGCAGACGGGGGTTACACGTATGCGCCTTAGGTGTGGCTTTGCAACGCAAATATAATGTCAGGTTTTTTCTCTTCTCCAATCTCATCCCTGAATTTATTGTCCTCTGTGAGAATGATTACTTTCTTGTATCCAGTCAGTCTATACGGTTCTTTAACAAACACTTTGTGCCATGTTCTGGAATCAGCTTAGTTGCTCTCCTGTGTATTCTTTCTAGCTTATCTATGTCCTTCTTGTGACATGGCCTCGACACTTGCACGCAGCTAGTGGCCAGTGTTGTTATGGCATTTAAATACAATTGTTACTGTTATATGTTTCACTCTGAGTTTAACAACAGTGATTTGTAAATTATTACGAAGGTTAATTAAAGACCATATGGTGGACTTCCTTGTTAGGCATAATTTATTAAATTAATCTCAACGTGGATTCCGTAAAGAGAGGTCGTGCTTAACAAATATAATAATAATAATAATAAAATGACTTCTTTGGCGCAACAAAACCAAAAGAATTAGGCAAATATGTTGTTTTTTGGAAGAAGAGTGGATAGAAGAGGATCACAAGATGATATTATATATTTAGATTTTCAGAAAGCGTTTGATAAAGTGCGACATCAAAGATTACTACTTCAATTCAAAGCCCATGGTATCGGGGATGGCTTAATCAACTGGATAGAACAATGTCTGACTGAAGACAGCACGTTGTAGTAGATGGGGAGGTTTCAAACTGGAAATCAGTTTTGAGTGGGGTACCACAATTATCACGATTAGGATCTTTATTATTCTTAATATATATCAATGACTTAGACGATGCTGTAACAAGCAACGTACTGAAATTTGCGGATAACACAAAAGTGTTTAGAAGGATTAACAATGATGGTGATAAACAACGTTTACAAAACGATCTAGACAAATTAGTTAAACGGTGTGAAAAATGGCAGATGTTATTAAATTTTGGGAAATGTAAATGTCTACATGCGGAACACGGGAACTTGGATGTAAACTATTAAATGGGAGATACTGTTCTAGGTAGTACTGTAAAAGAAAAGGACTCAGGAGTAACAATAAGTGCTGATATGTAAGTTTCAGAGCAATGTGGCATTGTAACTTCAAAGGGTAATCACATTCTTTGGATAGATCCCAGGATTTAATGAACAAATGTTCCCATTATTGGCAAATTCTCAGTGCATTTAGCACCTTGTGTTCAAAACTATGTACAACAAACTATACAATATTGATAATTGCAAGTTGTGTTTATTTTGAAGAGTATTAATTTCCCCATTTGCCTGTATATAAACACATGAGATTTGATCATAAAATGTTTTCACTTTATCACAATTTGCAAAGACAATTTATTTAACTATAACTTGACAACAATTGTTCACGGATGTCTGATAACAGTTAGACCTCATTTAGAATACTGCATGCATGAGACCATATCATAACAAGGATATAGATACCCTTGAAAAAATACAGAGGAGAGCAAGTAAAATGATTCCAGAAGAGAGAGACCTTAGTTATGAAGAACGCCTAAAAGGATGTGGTTTAACAACGCTAGGACAAGGAGGTTAAGAGGAGTTAAACAACGGCTAGCCGTGCTGATTTCCACTCGACGTTCACAAGCGTAGGTTTAACATAGGATTCTCAGAACGAGGCTGTCGTGCGTTATCTGGTTGGATATACATGGTAATAAGACTACCTGATTGATCTTGAGCATTTTAAGATATTGAATGGATATGAAAACATATCTGCTGGATTTGGATATACACGGTTATAAGTCTACCCGACTGGTCTAGAGCATTTATAAATATTGAATGGCTATGATAGCATTGAAAGAAATATGTTTTCTGACCCAAGAAATATAATAGAACTACAAGACATGATGTAACATTAGTAAAGGATCAGTGTAGATTGGATATCAGGAAGTACTCGTTCTCACAGAGGACAATCAGTTAATGGAACAAATTATCTACAGATTGTGTAACGGGAATATGTTTAAAAACAAGGTTGACAAATATTTCAGGAGGGCTGATTACACATAGATTAAAAATTTTGACCTCTCGATAAGACAATGTCTTCCTTGTCCACTTTCCATCCGGGCCTTTGTCTGGGATGGCAATCTTGTTAAATCTTCACTACTGATGAGCTAAATACTTCCCACAAGATTTGTTATCATTTACATTAACCCGGGCATACCAATTCCAATTACACAACAATTACAGCAATCCAATTGCACCTCAAAAATTCCAATTCCATATAAAAATAGCAGTATGTGAATAGAGCAACCATACTCAACGCCAAAAAATAACTTAATTTCTGCATATTATGGACTTTTATAGTACACAGTGGCCAACATATACTTTATTAATTATTTGTAGCAAATAATTTTGAGAAACCAGTTACATTTTCTGTGATTCCAATTCCAAATACTTTTGAAAAATAACACAAATTCCGGAATTGGTGTTTCAGTTCAGTCTGATCTGGTAAATGCGGGTATTTAAGTTGTATGATGTTTGGGGTGATTGCAGCAATCTGGTCAGACATGTATCTCAAGGAGCGCAAGCCAGTCGTGCTAAGCCGCAACTCCTTCATTGTGTTCAATGATGACCCACGACCTCAATACAACGATCAGGTATGTTTATTGATATTTCTTTAATACTGCTCCTCATGATAATAACTACAATCTCATCCACATTTGTCGTGTGTGCACTTCTACAATTCTGGGTAACAAAATAAAGACAAGCGCATTAACAACTCGAAATGCAGAAGATGATGAAAATTGGTGTTCTAGCAGAGTTAGAACTTGGTCTCAACCAGCTGTGAGTTTAAAAAGATAAGCGTGGTGTCGACTGCAACACAGAATTTTTTACGTCCACAAAGTCTCTTTCACTAGACAAAAACATTTCCTATTGGCGTGCATTTTCTTAATTACGCTGTATTGTTGTGGGACATCTTTAATGTGTTAAAGATGTCCTACAAAAAGGAAAATCATGTCAATGGCAACTGTTTTGTCACGTGAAATAAAATGTACTTCGATTTGATTGGCTGGTATGCAAATAGTTGGGCTTTCGTATAATTAATATGCCCAAATTCTATGTATTTTTCAGTTTCAAAGTACATCTAAATTAACACTGTTATTTTTCATGTGTTATTGCTGTAGCATGTTTACAATCAGAAATTATATAAAACGGGAACGTGACATACCAATAAAATATCTGGTGAAAAACGTGACATTTTACCGCCAAACGTGAAGATTTATAGGTCTTGGTCTTTAATTGCAGTCGAGTGGTCTCTGTATATATCATAAAATTGGCATATTTTAATTCATGTCAAATGATATATTTTCGAAAATATTAAGACTTGAGTGATCACCCTCGGCAAATCCAAGCACCAAAACAATACGTTTAGGCAGTTTCTAGTCTGTTAGCAAGTCCAGTCGTGAACAATTGGATAAGTGCGCTGAGGAGCTATAGAGGATAAGCGAGGATATGCGTGGATAAGCGAGGATCAGCGAGTTTGAATAGTTGGGTTTTTAGTTGATGGTGTTAACAATGTACCTTCCCTTTAAAGATATTTACTGTTCTGTGCACAGCTCATCCGAGCGACGAACTTTGTCGTGTCCTCCCTTCGCTTCATGAAGGCACTTCGCGCCAACGTCCTCGAGCCGAACGTCATTCATCTAAATCCAGAGAAAAGCGACACAATCAAGTTTCGCAAATTTGTGCGCTGGCTGCCGAAGTCGGTGTCGTGGTATGGGGCATACTGGTACCAGGCACTTCCCCTTGACATGAGTCGATACTCAAAGCTGTTCAATACTACGCACATTCCCAGGTAATGTCAATCATGTTGGTGGAGCTGCAGACAATTCCCACGGTTCTTGTTGTAATATGTTAGCTGTATGGTGCTAGTCTTAAACGTGGGCCTTGAAATTCTTGAAACGCCTTGAATTTAATTTGTCCTAAATCAACTCCTTGAAATCCCTGACATTTGTGTCTATAATTTAGGTCTGCACACCTAGAGCAGCAGCGTATACATAGCCTGTGTGCTCATGGAAAAAATACATCGATAATATGTGTGTGATCGTACTTTAGCGTCACTGCCTCACTGCAAGTAGTGGGGACACTTTCGTTTGTGCAGCTTTTTGAGGATGTTCTGGCCTAGGTTCTTCCATTGATTTGGGTCACGTGATCTCAGCCAGTCTAGACCGAGTTGGCTTCGAAGATGATTGCTAACGTCCTGCAGACCTATGTTGAGGGCTGTTGGAAGTGTTGTTCCATGACATCAAGTGAAAATAGATTTATGTAATTTTTCTGATTATATCAGTTGTTTTGTGCGATTGCGCACCATAAAATAAATTATGAAATGGAGCCTTGATTTTTCATGATAGGAATCGATGCCGACAACGTACAGCAAGCTTTCGGAGTTCCTAGAAAAAGACACAAAGACAGCCACCCACGCGAGATCGTGGTTATCCTAACAACCAGATACGACAAGTTCAATGTACTAGAAAAAGCAAGTTCACTGAGAGAAAGAGGCAACATAAGGAAGAATGTGTATATGAACAAGAACAGACTACAGATTGCGCCAAGAAAGAAGAAGAAGACTGGAAATTGAGAAAAGAACTTGATTATATACAAAGGTGAAATTACTACCAAACAAGCCCCACAACGAGAATCAGGGTATGAGGACTCGGACAATCAGCCCCAAACAAGGAGGCAAGGACAAGGCAACAACAGAAGCAGGCCTTCCGAAGGGAAGGGGGGTGGGACGGGGGAGGTCGCACGTAATCCCCTTTTCATTCTGTACATAGTACACACCCAAATACTATCAAAGATAACACCACTAAGGTAACAAGAAAACTATCACTTAACTAAGAAAACCAACACTGAAACAATTACTGACATTGTTTCTACTAACCAGCCCACAGAACCATATCACATTCCAACTACCCCAAACCCTGGGAGACATGCCCCTTGGCGAGGGAGTTGGGTGAGAGAGGACATGGCGACAGAGGGAAGGGAAACACTATAGTGAAAGATACACTGGATTTTGCTCTGATAAACGTCAGAAGTTGATGTAACAAGAAAGAAGAGATTGTCATTTATGCATATGAAAACAAACCTGATATTTTTTTTGTGACAGAATCCTGGGTGAATGAAAATACAATGGACAATGAATTTGCACTTAATGGTGGCCATGTCACAGTGAGAAAGATGGGACGGATAGAATAAGTGGCGGGAGTGCTAATTTATGCAAAAGAAGAGGTCAGTGCACAGTGTGACATATACCTCTCTGACTGCAACGAGAAAATACTGTGGTGTAGGCTGGCAGAGAGTAACATTCTAGCTGGTGCATGTTACAGCTCTACATCATCTAATATGCAGGAAAAAGAAACAAACATTCATTCCAACATTATCAAAGCATGCAGCAGAATGTTAAATAAAGAGATGATGTTATGTAGAAATTTCAACCACAATACTATAAACTGGAATGAACTTGAAGCAACAGAACAGCAGAAGGAAAGTCGTTTTTAGATTTGACGCAAGGCCTTGGCTTGATTCAACATGAAGAAATAACTACACGAGATGGAACTGTGCTAGATCTTGTTCTGACAACAATCCTAATCTTAGTGAGAAATGTGCAGGTAACAGAACCTTTTGGCTCAAGTGACCACAACATAGCATAGTTTACGATGGTATGTAGGACTGAATACACTGACTGGAAAAAATAACAGTATGACTGTAGAAACGGCGACTATGTAGACATCTACGACAAATTGACTTCAGGAGTAAACTAAGCAGGGAAATTTGCTCAAAGGAAGAAGCATGGACAATACTGAAAGCTTCCATAGAGGAGGCAGTAAATAAGTTTGTTCCAAAGAAAGTTAGGAGGAAGAGAAGCAACAAGCCACTATGGTGGAAAAGGGAGATCTACAAATCTAGGGAAAACAGACTGAGGTGGTGGAAGAGATACAAAGAGACAAAGATCCACCAAGACTATATACAGTTCAAGAGAGTAGAACGCAATGCATTAAGACTGGTCCGTGAAACAAAGAGGAAACTTTAAGGGAAATAGCGGGTAACATCAAACAAGACCCAAAGTCCTTCTACAAGTAAGCTAGATTACAACTAAAAGTGCAAGAAACGGTGTGACCAATTGAAGATGAACAGTGTAACATAGTTATCAATGATAACCGGCGGCAACATCATTTAACAATACTTTCACCATACAGTTCATTCAGTAGAATCTAGACAGAATTCCAGACCCGGTTAAGATGTTTCAAGGAAGTAGCGAAGAGGAATTAAATATTATCACTTTTGAGGAGTCGAGCATATGCAATAAACCTAAGAAGCTAAACGTATCCACATCTCCGGGAACAGATCAGATTTACCAGTTGTGCTGAACAGATGTGCTGAAGAACTTGCCGGGCCATTGAATGTATTGTTTACAAAGAGCTTTCATCGTGGGCAGGTACCACAAGACTGGCTTGATGCAAATGTCATTCCAATTTACAAGAAAGGACACCATCCAAAGCCAGGAAAGTACCGGCCAGTTAGTTTAACCTCACAAGTATGCAAGGTGATGGAGTTCTTCATTCTAGATTCCATATCAGAACAGCAAACAACACAAGCTGATTCTAGACGCACAACATGGTTTTAGACCACAGGGAAGCTGTCTTAGTAATACGCTAATGTTTCTAGAAGAAGTGAATTCTTACATATACAAATGATATCCAGTCGATGTGATCTACTTGTAGTTCAGTCAAGCGTTTGATACGGTCCCTCATCGCAGACTCATCTTAAAACAAACCGCTCATGACATTACGGGCAAGACCAACAGATGGATTGAAAGTTGGATAGCAGATAGAATACAACGAGTGTGCATATGTGGTGTGGGGTCAGATTGGCAAAAAGTAATCACTCTATTATTAAAGTGACTGCTCACATTACATAAAATATTCGCATAGTATGAAAGTTAACACCAAGAACCTGATTCATAATGGGCTAAATGAATCGAGGAGGGAGTTTCAATTACAGTGTAATATGGAAAAGTTGCTGTTAATTTAAGATTGTTGAAGGTATTGAGATTTGACTGTGGTTTGTTAGGCTTCCCGTTTGTCAATTACAGTGTAATATGGAAAAGTTGTTAATTATTTAAGATTGTTGAAGGTATTGAGATTTGATGGTGGTCTGTCAGGCTTCCCGTTTGTCAATTACAGTGTAATATGGAAAAGTTGTTAATTATTTAAGATTGTTGAAGGTATTGAGATTTGATGTTGGTCTGTCAGGCTTGCCGTTTGTCAATTACAGTGTAATATGGAAAAGTTGTTGTTAATTATTTAAGATTGGGGAAAGTATTGAGATTTGAAGGTGGTCTGTCAGGCTTGCCGTTTGTCATTGGTACACGTCCCAAGTTTGGCTGAATGTATTCTATGTGTTTTTTTTGTTGCTATTTAGTAAGGCTAGTGTGCTACATTTGGCATGCGTACTCCAATATCGATCGGTCGATTGAAGTGTATATGTTGATGAGATGGTGAGGGTCAATGCCGGCTCTTTTCAGAAAGTTGATGAAATATAGACGTTGCGATGCTTTTGTAGTGATTTCGTCTATGTGTGATTGCCACTTCAGATCTTCAGATAGAGTCACACCTAGTAGACGAGTGCTGTTAACTTGTTGGATTGGTCTACCGTCGATGGTTAGCAGTGCGATGTCAGGAGTTGATTTCTTGAAACATATCCGCAGTTCTTTCGTCTTGTCGTAGTTCAGCGCCATTTTTTTACTCGCTGTCCATTGCCCGACTTCGTCTGTTGCTACTTGGAGTGAGCTGTCAATTCCGGAGGATGAAAAAGCTTCCCATATTGTGCAATCGTCGACATATTTTATATGTTCGCATACTGTTTGGAGATCATTAATATGGTGTAGGAAGCCGATTGGTCCAAATATTGTGCATTGTGGGACACCAGCATTGACAGTGGTGTATTCCTATTTCACACTCTTTACTCGTTGTTTGCGTTGGCACAAGAAAGATGTTAGCCATTTGATGAATTAATTTGGAAGTGGCGAAAATCTGAATAGCCTTATGCTATAATATAGGCAGACACACTTTTACCTTTTTTCTGTTGATTTTTGAACAGATCCAATCAAAGATAATTTAATTTTTTGTCCAATGAATTCACTAAAACTAAAAAAAAATTTTACACAAATGACCTAGCATGTCGTAGTTGATATTAGGTAGGTCTGATTTTTTTTCAGAGGAGGGACCTTTTAATTTCAAACTGTTAAATTAATAAGCTAATAATGAGACAAATCCACATGTATGTTTAAAACAATAGTTAAATAATCTTCCTTGTAAACTTAATGTTTAACATTGGCTGGTCAGTCTGGTATTTTATCTTGGATGTTGAAGTTGGATGCTGAAGATTTGGATAGCAACAAAATGCAATGCCGCAAATAAGTTCCTTGAATGTATTGATAACAAAACATCCTGTTTCTTGGCTTGCTAAATTATACTGTTTTCCATACAAGAAACTTGGTTCACATCTCCAATTATTTCGGCCATGTCTCGTGGCCTTCGTCTGTGGACTGGCTTCACTACAGGCATGTCTGTTTGAAGGACGATGGATCAATTAAGGTAAAGACAACACGCAGATTAATATTTAAACTGGGACTCTTACCACCACTTAGAATACAAAAGACTAATGTTGTGAGGACACTCCTCGTGGGCGGATCCAGACCTGGGCGGATCCAGACCTGGGCGGATCCAGACCCTGAAAAAAGGGGATGTCCAGTTTCAGAACAAAGACATCAGGTGGCTGGACTTCTGATTATCCACATTTCTACAGGATACGCACGCACCTGGTAGATTGTAACAAATAATATTTTACCATTTACCTACCAATATAATAAACTAGTCGCTTTAAAGTGTTTTAATGCATATCTAGGATAGGTGACCAGTTTATAAGACTAAATAGTTCGTGCCTGAAATACTTATCTAAAAAGAAATTGGTAGATTCCCTATTTGGAACACTATGTAAACATTGTGTCATTTTAATTACAAAACATTTATTAATCGTCGTTCGATTCACATTGGATGGCACTTTGCCAACATATTGACTCCACGAGTACCATTTTCACTATATACAGCAATGTTAAAGTTTTTAATTGTTACAATAGCACCATCTCATTCACAAACACCAATGATTACATAAGCACGGCCTACGCAACAGCTAGAGCATATTATTTATAAAGAATCCTGTTACAATAGCACCATCTCATTCACAAACACCAATGATTACATAAGCACGGCCTACGCAACAGCTAGAGCATATTATTTATAAAAAATCCTGTGCACAGGAATCATTAACAAGTAGACTGCGAAAATGTATCATATTACCTTTTTTCATTAAAATAGCGCAGGTTTTAACCTTGTCAGTGGATCCATATGAACTAACCGAAGGTAAATTTACACGTCAAGATAATGTCATCCACACCATGAATGAGTGCTACAAACACACAACAATGAATGAATGATTGATTGACTGATTGTCCTGAAAACATTTTATCACTTACAGTTTTGTCAGCCATAAACGTTCTGTCTGACAGCCAACAATGAGGCCGTTTCATCTCAGAACATGTGTCTTGACGTTGATATTATATTAACTGTGTACAATTAGTTGTAATTGGTCAGTTTAATTCATGAGTTGAAGCATACATACTTCAAACATCACTAATAATGCAACAGTAACATAGATGAAAGAGCACATTTACATATTGGAAGGGTCTACCATTGTTTGTGTGTTTGGATTTTGACAAATAAACTGATGTAATTTAAGAAAAAGACATTGTATCAGTGACAAACGATGTAATACATTATTTTATAATAATTATAAAGTATATAATTAAGAGGACGATGACGTGACGTATGACCTACATCTCAGGGTCCCCGCATATGCGTTCACCCAGCAGTAGCACTATATATGTAGAGAGCGTGGTGAAACTTTCTACAGACGACTGAAGGGCGCAGACCACAGTTATTTTTTTCCAATTGGTGGTCTTGTTAACGTTTTGTACGATTGTAAGAACATGTGACCATCAAATAGATGTTTTACCAATGTGCTGAACAGCTTGGTGAAAATCACTAATCTCCACGACGTTTAATCAAGTCGCAAACGCGCTTACTTTCAAAATTACCAGATTTCGCTAAATATTTATACGTCTACAGTGTTAAAAGAATGTCACCACCAAAATGCCTACGCTTTTTCAAATCCGCTTCAAACTTCAAATATCCGATCTTGTAAGTGTTTCAGCGTTCTTGGCTGAATACTGTTACCCCGTGTAACAATAAATTATTGGCATCGACAACTTATACGTATGGCAGTATTTGTGGCCATGTCTCATGTTTGCATGTTAGAAATGCCCTCATGTGACAAAAAAATGCAGATTTGCGTCACCTCGCGGTGTTTTTACAATTAATTCTGACTCTATGAAAAAAATCCGACCAAAATAAAGGGGGGCCCGAGCATCTGATGGACCCCCTGGATCCGCCCATGCTCTTCCAAAGAGTGGACAGTCTGGTAACAGAAGAGGAGGACAAGGCCATGCATCACCCATCAGTTTTGGTTTCGGACTGCTTTCCTGACTATTTACTATTTCATGATACTATAGCAGTACAATCCCTCCCAGTAGTTACGAAAGTATCGTAATAGATTTAACAAGATTTAACAAGATTTGCCATCCAAGCCAAAGGCCCAGATGGCAAGTGGACAAGGAAGCCATTGGCTTATCGAGAGTCCAACAATGTTCATCTACTTATAGCCCGCCCTCCTGAGATATGTGTCAACCTTGTTTTTAAACATATTCACGCTGCTAGCAGTTACACAATCTGTAGACAATTTGTTCCATTCATTTATTGTCCTCTGTGAGAACGAGTGCTTCCTGATGTCCAATCTACATTGATCCTTTACTAATTTTACCTCATGTCCTCTAGTTCTGCTATCCTTCTTGAGTGAGAAAAACATATTTCTATCAATATTTTTATACCCATTCAATATCTTAAAAACTTCAATCTGATCTCCTCTTAACCTCCTTGTCTCTAGAGTTGTTAAACCACATTCTTTCAGGCGTTCTTCATAACTAAGGTCTCTCAGTTCTGGAATAGTACTGCTATTGTAATACAGTTATTGCAATAGTAAATCTATCCCTGACATTCACCCTTATGTGACACGTCCAGACAAAAGTCAACTCCTGACAGAGGCCGTGAGACACGGCGTAAATATCCGGGGATGTGAAGCAAGTTTCGCGTGAGGTAAACAATGTGAAGTAAAGACGTTGTTTTTCAGGAAATGGAGATAGACTGCGTCTCATAGACAGCGCCCTGTTCGCCCTGGCTCTCGACGACACTGGACCCAAAGATGTCCGCCAGATCTTCAAGTCATTCCTCCACTCTGACGGGGTAAACAGGTATGTGGCAGTAACCAGTGGTCATAACCACAACATGAGCAAGATTTAAAAAAAAATAGAAATTGTAAAATAAAGTTGTGTTTATGATAAATGTTGTCAGTAGTGTTTTCACAGTTCAGGGTCTGGAACCAAAGCCACGGTCCCAACAGGCAATGTGGGTCTCGGGTTTACACCCTTCCAGACCCGAAACTGTCACAGCACTAGCTATCAGTAATAAAATCAAGCATTCTTGGTATTCGGGACAAGAATTTAACACGATTTAACAAGAACGGAAAATGACACGCACTGTCTTGGTACATGGCCATGCCCCGTACAGTGTCAACCGGAATTATTGACAAAGTTATTGTATATTTTATGCACACAAAGCCAGTAAAAATTACATAAAAATCAAGTAAAATAATTAAAACACAGATGATCTCAAGGTAATGTCAATAGCCACTAAAAACGACTGTATTTCCAAGACAATCTACCAGATGCAGTAGTGGTAATCGGAAACTTAGCAGTCCCACACCGTCAATAAAATTAATGGTCATCGAGAACCGTACAAAACTGTGAAAATTGGAACAGTGACAACACTACTTGTAAGTTAAATTAGAAAGTAGTGTACTCAATCGGTTTAATAATCAGTTTACACAAATCTCTTTATTTTATTCATTGTTTAATCCAACCATTTGTATAGTGGGTGACCTTTGATTATATATTATAATAATAATATATTAATTAGATGTACTGCTATTTTATTTAATGTATTTTTGGAGCCATCCTTCTCAATAACGCCTATTAGAAATAGTGTTCAATAATAACACTTATCATAATACTAACATAAATACCATCATCTTTAGAAATGAATGTGTTATCTCTAGTGTCGCTTTAGGGATTTTTCTGCAGGACATGACATTAAGGAAATGTGAAGGGAGTATCTCTCCTCCCACAACACAATGTTTTTGGATAATGAAAGTCTCAAGGAGGCAATATTATGCATTATGTAACAGTTTGCATAGAAAATGTGGAATTGCTTCAAAAAGAAGGAAATTATTTGAAAAATAAGGAAACCAAGAGATATGAAAAAAATTTGCAGAAAAAGATATCCTTCCCATAGCGGGAGACTTGGCACATCTGGCTTGATATATTTAACAACAACAATATTTAACAAGATTGCCATCCAAGGCCCAGATGTCAGGTGGACAAGTACGCCATTATCTTATCGAGAGTCCAAAATATTTTCATCTATGTGTCATCCGCCCTCCTGAGATATGTGTGAACCTTGTTTTTAAACATATTCACACTGCTAGCAGTAACACAATCTGTAGATAATTTGTTCCATTCGTTTAATATCCTCTGTGAGAACGAGTACTTCCTGATATTCAATCTACACTGATCCTTTACTAATGTTACCTCATGTCTTCTAGTTCTATTATCTTTCTTGAGTGAGAAAAATATTTCTATCAATATTTTTGTACCCATTCAATATCTTAAAACAAATTGATCTACTCTTAACCACCTTGTCTCTAGGTTTATTAAACCACACTCTTTCAGACGTTCTTCATAACTAAGATCTCTAAGTTCTGGAATCATTTCAGTTCCTCTCCTTTGTATTCTTTCAAGTGTATCTATATCGTTCTTACGATATGGTCCACAACCTTGTATATACAGTACTCTAAATGAGGCCTAAGTATTGTTTTATACAGAGGTATAATTAACTTGTTTTCCTTATTTGTTATATTTCTCATAATCAACCCAATAATATTATCAGCACAATTTTAACTTACCTATTGTAAGTCCTTTTATTTTACAGTAGTACCTAGAACAGCATCTGCCGTTATAAAGTTTACATCCAAGTTCCAGTGTCCTGCATGTAGGCATTTACATTTCCCAAAATCGAACGACAGCTGCCATTTCTCAGACCATTTAACTAATTTGACTAGATCGTTTTGTAAATGTAGTTTATCACCAGTATTGTTTACCTTTCTAAACACTTTTGTGTCATCTGCAAATGTCAGAACGTTGCTTGTTATATTATCGTCCAAGTCATTGATATATATTAAGAATAATAAATGTCCTAATACTGATCCTTGTGGTACCCCATTCAAACCTGATTTCCAGTTTGAAACCTTCCCATCTACTACAACACACTGTCTTCTGTCAGTCAGCCATTGTTCTATCCAGTCGATTGTGTCATCTTCGATACCATGGGCTTTTAATTTAAGTAGTAATCTTTGATATGGCACTTTGTCTAAAGCTTTCTGAAAATCTAAGTATAGAATATCTATTGGTGGTCCCTCGTCTATCCACTTAGTGATTTCTTCCAAAAAGCAATATTTTTTTAAAGCATGACCTCGCTTTTAGGAATACTGTTGAGATGGATTTAATAATTTATGCAAAGAAGTATACCACATGATATTTAATTAACCATTCTTATATTTTAAAATCACTGGTGTTAAACTCACTGGTCAGTAATTCTCTGACTTATTTCTCGAACCTCGCTTTTAGGAATCCATGTTGAGATGGATTTAATAATTTATGCCTAACAAGGAAGTACACCGTATGATCTTAAATTAACCTCTCTTAAAATATAAAATCACTAATGTTAAACTCACTGGTCTGAAATTATCTGACTTATTTTGGAAGCTTTTTTAAATAATGGTATGATGTTTGCTTCTTTCCATTCAACAGGAACAACTCCCTCTTTTAATGACAAGTTGAACACTCTTGCAAGTGGTATACTAATTTATTCTACTGTTTCCATTAGTAGCTTTGGAGGAATTCCATCCACTCCAGGTGATTTATTGTCCTTCATTGCTTTTATTTTATTATATAGTGCTATCTTTTCCCACTAGGTGGTTTGAAAAATCCTTCTCGCTGATACTGGATAAAAACGGCAAGACGTGCATGAACTATGAACACTCGTGGGGCGATGGGGTCGACGTGCTTCATTACATAAAAAAGATCTTCACCGATACTACAAGTCGTCCCCGAATCAATCCAGACTCGCGACCTGCCCCGGTCGATTCTGCCAGTGCTGTCCAGAAACTAGGTCAGTTATTGTGGGCATGATAAACTCTTGTAGAGTGATGATAGCTAGCGGTGTTTTTGTTTTTAATGTTACATAGATCAAGGCGTGTGTAGAGCTTTAGAAGGTCTTAAATTGGATCTTTTAAGGCCTTGAAATGGTCTTAAAATGAGTTTTTTTAAAAGAAAGGACTTAAAAACACCTTAAATTGACTTTATCTAAGTTGTGGGCTATAATTCAACAAATGTGGAATAAACTGTGTATCTCTCAGAGATATGCATCGTTAATCAAATGATATCAGTTTGGTCACCAAATAACTAAATGGCTGGATGTCTAAACGAAAATTCTGTTTACCGTTTTCTTCAACCACAACTAGTTAGATTACTTACTCATATATATATATATATATATATATAA
>SDWI01002813.1:0-10727 GCA_009193005.1 Lamellibrachia luymesi
TGCGCACGGGTGCACTCGTGCGCACGTTCCCTCTCATCAGTCGCTAGATGGCACTACGATCGCTCTCCGATTAGTTACTCTCCGCTAGATGACGCTCGTGAGGCTGCGCGCGCAACCGGATGTAGAAGTAGACCATGGGTGGATATTGGCTTTGGGGGTGCGAAAAGCTATAAGGTACTACTTGCGGCGTGTAGTGTGTGGAGTGCGGTGTGTGGTGTGTGGTGTGTGGTGTGCGGTGTGCGGTGTGCGGTGTGTGGTGTGTGGTGTGTGGTGTGCGGTGTGTGGTGTGTGGAGTGCGGTGCGCGGTGTGCTGTGTGCGGACTGCGGTGTGGGTGTATTTGTAATTGTTTTTGTTTTCATACAGGTGATTGTGTATTGTTGTTAACATTGATGCCGATAGAAAACATTGTGGTATTGTGAGGATGTATTTCCGTACCAAGGCAAAGGCCTAGCTATTTTTTTAAACGTTGATGGCATAGCACATTTAGGAGAGATGCAAGTTTGTGGTTTTGAATATTGTTGCTCAGAATGTCAATCATTGTGAGGAAGTATAAGAATTGTTTGTGCTTCAGTTTTCTGTTAATCAGACGAAATGTTAACGTGGCTGTAGTACATCCGCCAGCCGTCTAGCGCGATGACAGACGAATTCATATCACAATGATCCCCAACTTTACATTGTTTCGCCTTTCCCATTTGTCATTCCCACAGCGAAAGTTCGGTGACGATGAAATGTGTACACGTCATCGCTTTCAATCCGACATACAAAACAATGATTGTTTTAAAACCGAAATTTAATAACACTTATATGTCGTGTTAAACTAATGTAAATTCTTATCTTTGCGATATGCATCTCCCTGTAATCGTACTCGACGACTGGCGGAGTAGCACTAACAGTCGGACGCGGTCTACTGCCACTTTCTGGACTTTCCAACCGTCTCCAATCCACCACCGTCTCGTACGATTCGTAGGCGAAGCGAAAGTGTCATCTTACTATAATCCACCGTGTGTGAGTATGTTAAGCTACTCCTCTTAGACGCTTTTCGTGTCATGGATGAAACTTTTATCCACGACACCATTTTCGGATCGTCTCATTTAATTTTATTTACGAAATTTACTCTCAGTTCAACGAACAGTCGAAATGACTTAACGCAAGACTACACATATACATATACATATACATATAGCCTATATTAGAACTAGTGTCATTGTAAATACTGAAGTATTATCAGCCGGCTAATATTAACCCTTCCGTAAGTAGAACGACACATGTGCGCCCCGTCCCCCCCTCCTTCGGTTCGTAAGTAGAAAGACACCACGACTGAATGAGACCCCCTGCCAACAAGCCTAGACCCGCCCCAGGGACCGTGTCCATCATACTTGTAGCTAGTGGCACAATAGTCAAGTCATTGTGTCCTTTGCAGTGAGTGTAGATGGCGCCGGGTGTCAGCTGTCTGATTCGTGCTTACACTCCACGATGGATGCCGACCAGATTAGGGAAGGGCCATTCAATTTTCTGGGGGCTTAAGCGATATTCACTTCTGTGCGTTGCGATTTTTACTGCTATGCTTGGCTACGTGAGGCGTCATCCGCTGACAAATTAAAACGGATGCGTACAACATACATGCTGCTTTGTGTTGACTGAAATCCGTATTTTTGACATGAAATTCTGCATAAATCCGTACAATACAGTTTTAATTGGTTTAATAATCGGCCTACAGCATTCCGATTCCGATTGAGTGGCGCCATCTGTCAGGCCGCGAAATATATGTAGGCCTAGTAACTGTACACTAAATTTCGTCTGAAATCTATGTAGCTAGCTGCTTATAGAGCCTACTTTCCATGCACTTCGACCGCTATAAATTTGTCATCCGACAATATATATTTGTGAAGAATACAAGACAATCTACATGTACATTATCGCGGCTGTTTTTCGTAGATAAATCCGTAGAAATACGGGATCGGGTATTTCTCACAAAATCACCCAAATCCGTATTGAATCCGTTCGAAACGGCATTTCTGCGTGCATTCGGGCTGTACATTGTCGCAGGGCAGACGAGGGTGCCTCAGGCTCGGTCGACGTGTCCAGCGGGCCTAAGCTCGCCGCGTTCTTGGACGACCACCTGGCGGACGTGGGTAGTCGGACGGACTGCTTCAGACAACGACTGCGACAGATGACGGAGCGCATCACGGAGCTGGAGCGTGAGCGGACGGCGGCGTTGGCCTACATGGAGGTCGTCAACCACCGCGGCTCGCTCTCGCTGGCCGTCCGCGCCAAGGTGGAGAAGGTACCGGAGACGGCAATACTAACTAGACTAGATCTAAAATCACTATCGTACGCAGTAAAGTGCTCGTGCCCATTTAGACCACATGGGTCCATTAACAATGTTGATGCAATAGGTCATATGTTTTATTAAAGAATTTTCAATGTCATAAACCCGATTTGTAAAACCATGTTTTTTTGCGCAACAGGGCGTCACGATTATGAATGGAATTGCTGACAGACATATTGCTAGCTCTGTCCCATCTGTTATATCCTAAAACCCGCCTAGGCGTGTTGTTATACGCAACATTAAAGCGAAACAAAAGTCATGGTTTTGGTGCTATGCACCTAAAAGAGATAGTAAAAACTAACCACGTGCAACTTAAATCAAGAATATCATCCAGTGTTTACTCAGAGTGTGTGCTAAAAGTGGGAGATTCCGGTCATTTTGTCGAATGACCGAGGGCTGACATGTTAGCGAGCGCGACCGATAAGCTCACGCGCAGTTCTATGAAATCGGAGTAACCGATACGACAATTGACGTATCAAGGGGGGCCGGGATACACAAAACCAACAAAAAGTCTCAAACAAACGTGTTATTTTGCCAGAAAGAGGACTAGTTTAGTAAACAAAGACAAACATATGATCATAACTTGAGTTTAGACGCAAATAGCAAATATTGGCAAGTATAGCAATAGGTGTATAAAAAAATGTTTTCATTTGGCGAGCGAATATTGCCAGAATACCAGGTTCGTGACGTGTCAAATAGTAATAAGATGTTGTGTGTTCAACAAGGTTTTCCCAGTAAACCACTAGCATGATATTCTTAATTGTAGTTACAAATGGTTATGTTTTGGTAACCTTTATAGGTGCATCAGCTAAAAACCATGACTTTTGTTCCCCTTTAACGTATCGTTCCAACCAAGATGGTTCAAACAATGTTATAATTTTCGTGTACAATCTGAATGAGAACGTACATGTGTATCTAAAAAAAATATATAATAATACCCTGGGCGGATTCAGCCCCGGACAAAGGGGGTGCCCAATTTCCCAAACAAAGACACCAGGCGGTAGGATTTCTAGTTATAAATCCCAATTATACAGGGTATATGCGACCACATACGAACGCGCGCGCGCACACACACGCACGCACACACGCACATATGCATGCACACACAATATACCTTCTCTTATAAGGCCACCCCTTCTACAACCTCTACAAAGGTGCACTGCGCTGTGTGATGCTTTCACTGCGCTGTGTGATGCTTTCACTGCGTTGTGTGATGCTTGCACTNTGCTTTCACTGCGCTCTATGATGGTTTCACTGCGTTTTGTGATGCTTTCACTGCGCTGTGTGATGCTTTCACTGCGTTGTGTGATGCTTGCACTGCGCTGTGTGATGCTTGCACTGCGCTGTGTGATGCTTTCACTGCGCTGTGTGATGCTTTCACTGCGCTGTGTGATGCTTTCACTGCGCTGTGTGATGCTTTCACTGCGTTGTGTGATGCTTTCACTGCGTTGTGCGATGCTTTCATTGCGCTGTGTGATGCTTTCACTGCGTTGTGTGATGCTTTCACTGCGCTCTATGATGGTTTCACTGCGTTTTGTGATGCTTTCACTGCGCTGTGTGATGCTTTCACTGCGCTGTGTGATGCTTTCGGGCTTCCTTTGCCACGGTGGGGAGAAATTAAAGAAATCGTATGCGTGGTCGAAGTCCAAGCCGAGCTGCTCGACCTGTCCGGAGTGTCACAAGAGAAACTCCAAGAATTCCTCTCGGATCTTCTGCTTTTCATCTTTCTGGACATAGCTTAACTGTTCTTGGTTTGATACAGGCAAAGGTCTCGTCAACGCATTTCGGACGTGATGTTCTGCTGGATCTGCTCACCGATTATGGCAATGATTTCGTTCGGTATTATCTTTGAGGCCTACCGGGCCATGGGCTTTGTTTCGTTGTGTCGTCAAATGCGTCTCCAGAACCACACCACCCCGACTCTCATTAGTGTCTTCTCATACAGAACAACCGTTTACTATGGGCTGCAGCTTGAGTCTCTCACGCTGGTTTACAAGCTTTGCAACAACTGCTGATCAGAGGAAATTCACACAAAAAATGCCCTGACAGCAAAACTCAATTTGTGTTTAGTAATGGATACTTAGAGGACATGACAGAACTGATAAGCAAATCACCACTACTGCGGGCAAAATGGCTGAAAGCAAAGCCAACAGTTTGTATGTTTGAAATGTCTAATGCAAGATGGCGCTACATGGTGGTGTCTCGACAACTATTTCCAAATTAACGGGAAAAAAATTCCGAAATATAGGGTTGCCAAGGCACCAGATGGACACCCCTTGAACCGCCCATGTGCATATAATTATTGCCAAATATTAGATACATTCAAACGAATTGTAGAAGACGTAATTTTATACTTTTGATTTCCTATATTTCGCCTAGCGAACTAGGCAGTGTGTGAAACATATCTATTATGAGTGCCTCTTGCAAAGCCATTATACAGAAAAGCTGCGCAATATCATGTTAAGCAACTATGTGAAGTGTCACATTTTACTTAAGGTGGGTTTTGGCGTACGACGCGGATTTTCGCTCAATGCCGAAAACTTGCCCGCATAAAGTGCGTGACCGTCAACATCAGCGTTAGTTGCACTGTCTTATGAATTAAGTCGATGATATATTGCTAGTTACTATTATTTCATATGTCATAAACGGGTTGTGTAGATTGTTGATGATATCGCCATTAATAGCACAACCAATTATGTGAAATGCAAAACTGTTAATTATGTGTATCGTAGCCTTAGGAGCAGCGTAACCGTGAATTACGCAATCATAGCTGCTCTAGTTTATACGCGTCTGGTACATTACGCGATATTGACGGAAGTCATATGTTGTCAGGTGACACGCGAGCTGTTGTCGAAGCAAGCGCAGAAGTACACTCGCAACATCTCGACCATGGCCCGGGAGAACTTGCAGCTTCAACGGCATATCGGGGAACTCCGCGATCAGCTACATAACAGCAAGACGGAGGTCGACGACTCGAAGCAACATGCAAAGCCACACCCGTTCAACGTGGTCATGCGCCCTATGAGCTCAAAGAGGGCGAACACCGCGGAAAGTCGGAGGCAGTGTTTCCGTTTCGGGTGATTTCTTAAAGGTGCACAGGCTGATCGTTTTTATCGCAAAATCATGTTATATAGTGTAAACTGTTCAACATAATGAACACCCAGATGTGTTTTAATGAACCACAATTAAAAAAATATTATTCGACCGTTGTCTGTTTATGAATAGCGGCCTTGCCGTTCAGCGCGCAATGTAAACAGGATAATCGAGTCGAAACATAAAACATAAACAGATAACTGTCAAATTATGTAAAATAGTGTGGTTTATTAAAACACATATGAGTAGCCAATAGGTTAGCATATACTATGTATCTTTAAAGGGAATATACAACGATGTTCGTTGGATAACTGAAATACTATCTTACGGGATATGGCAGACATTGCAACACTGAATGTATTAGTATTAATAACACATAGGTTGGTTATAAATAATATCTTGCAAATCGTGTCACTATCATGATCCTTCACATTTTCACATCACGATGAATAAAATAAGTTTTACGACATATATAGAGACCGCTCTACGGCATTGAAAGACCGACCGATAAATCTTCCTATTTGAAGGTAAAAAATGGCGTTTTTCATCGGATGATGTATTGATCTGTCAGACTACCGCTTTATGCCATTTCTGGCGTTAAATTTACTACAGCAATAATGAATACAACGTGAAGTGCAACATTCTTAATTTAAATGTAATTACAGATCGAACATTTAAGAGAATTTGGGCATTTTAATTGTACGAAATCCCGGATCAGTTAACCAGTGAAAATCGTTATACATTCTTTTAATGACAGGTGTTCACAAGCACTCGTGGCAGATGCTTAATACTGCTGAGTACTCACCATACGATATATAATCAAAGCTCAGGGTGTGATGCAGCATCAGTGCTTAAGTGCTGGTAATATTGGAATATATTTAAAAATTGGGTTCCGTTCTCAAAAATGTCATATAATACCAATAACCAGAAAAAAAAACAACTGATAACAAGTATATGCTTCATGGTCAAATATTAAAAATTGTCTCGCAGACTAAATATCTCGGTGTTACAATAACCTCAGATCTTCGGCGGAATACACATATAAATAAAATCTCATTAAAATAATACAGATCGTTAGGCTTCCTTGTTACATGTTCCATCCGTCAAAATAAAAATTCAAGCGTACTTTGTTCTTGCCATACATCTCTTTGAGAGGACTCAAAGGATTAAACCGCTTGGAATCCCTATACACATACACAAATAGATAGTCAGAAATGAAAAAAAAAACGTAGTTCAGCCCGGTATGTTTCTAGTGTGACAGACATGGTACATACTTTGGGGTGGAGGCCGCTAGCATACCGCACGGCAGGCGCTAAGCTCTACATTATGTACAAAATAGTCAATGGTCTAGTTGGAATACCGTCAAATCATTATATTGTTCCTGTGAATATTATCAACAGGAGGGTAACACTCTCATGACATCAACAAACAAATCCTATGAAAACCTTCATCATCCAACAACTAGTTAGTTGTTGGATGATGGTTAAAATTAACGTCAGAAAAACCCAACTACGGGTTATTTAACGCAAATGATTTAAAAAATCCGTATTCATGTGATCACAAGCAAAGAAATGCAATTGCGGGAATAATTTAAGGTTGTATGTACACCATACCTGTGTAGTTGATTTCTGGATGCTTTTAGAAGGACTCACTTATTTGAACATTATCAGTTCTAAAAATATACATTTTGCTGATCACTCAACATATTTTAAGGCGTAAGATGGGGTTTAACGTCCAACCGCTAATAATATGTAATTATTTACGCAAGTTGCTAGACTTCACATTAGTGCCAGTCGTGAGAGCGGTGGTGGTGGCGGTGGGGGATGGTGGTGGTGATGGCGGTGGCAGCGGCGGCGGCGGTGGTGGTGGTGGTGGCGGCGGCGGCGGTGGGGGATGGTGGTCAATAGGCCCAACTTCAAAATCGGTATAACTGTGACACGTATTCAGCGATATTCTGCCCACGTGATTACTTGACTGTATTTCTAATAACCCGTAGAGCATGTTAGTTTCATTGTGCAATGAAACGATCCTAACACACGCAACTCTATCAAAACACAACAAGCTATAAATGCACTAAAAATTTATTAGAACGGTTATACATCGTTACAATGAATACATTTTCGTTCGTTGAAATGTGCCGTCTTCTCACTTCCGCCCATGTTCGTGTTAAGTCGCATCATGCCTTTTATGCATAAGGCAGGCATCTATCTGGGTTGTCGTACAGGATCTCGACTTCGGCTGGGCCCAAAGCTCCTTTCAGGAAGCAGACCTGTTGAAAGACATAAAGTATTATTCAGTGAGTCAACATATCTAGTAAGTTACTTTTCACAGCACAAGTGACTTCTTTACTATTTCGTAGCCACTTAGTCTTACACATATCTAAGCAACGAATAGCTAATAATTCAGGTACGAATTCCTTTTTATGTCAGAAATCGGCTTGCCTACTTTCAACGGAATCCACGTGTGACCGCATTTGCCAAGCTGAGAGCATGACGTATTTTAGACATAAGTTAACCTTGATTATATTGCTAATGATATATATATATATATATATATATATATGTACGATTTATTATCAAATGCATTATGATACGTAGAACAATGATCAATATTGGAAAACGACGATTTTTTTATGACTTATATTCAATGTTCACCAGATTTACATATTTAAGGCACTGTCATAAAACAAATTTAGTGTTAGGATCGTGACTTTTACCTCGTGAATAAAAACATTTAAGTACGCCACTAACACGAAGACGTTCTAAGACGTACCGAATCCATGAATCCGTCGAAGTAGCAGTCGCCGCCACACACACACCCACCGAACACCAACGGGGCCTTCACGCGGTTCAGTCGCCCTGCACAAAATAATGCATTATATTTTCCCTGATGGCAACCAAACGTCACACACAGTCTTGGCTCTTCTTGCCCCGTATTCTAGAAGACGGTATACGACGGCAGTAAATGTGAAAAAGCTATAATAAATATACATGTGCATATGATAGTTACGACAGAAAACCGTTGAATTAATGTTATTTTCAACAAGAACTACCCCTGATTCTCCATAAAAGCAATTAAATATGTTGAACTGCTTTTATGTTATAACGTACCACCGAGGTTCTCTGTGGAGACGAGATCCTTGTTCAGGTAGAAGCTGGCAACCAGACCGTCGTACGACATCACGAGTTGGTTCCATGTATCGTCAGCAGCCTGAGTCAGTCACAAACACAATAGCATTGTGAACTGCTCTGGATTTAGTATGGAACGTATAAATAATTAAGCATTAACTTGAGTAATGTCAGAGATGATTATGTAATGCCCAACTATAATTAATATTGCCCTTTATGATAAATAATTGCCCCGGAGGAGTCATTCGATACACTGCCAGTATGCCATCCATATGCAATTTTCCAAATGAGCGTATACATATTGTGTTTGCTTCCAGACATTCTACTTATACGTCACAATTTGTGAGAACTGAGGCAAGATACAAAAAAGCTACAACACTACAAATATGCTAATTTTTATTTCGTTTAATGTTTTGGTCTTACTTACAGCAAAGTCGAACGAAGCCCGGGAGCCGGTTGAGTTTGCGAAGTCGCCCAAAGCGACACTTGCGTCAGACTGGGCAACCACGGAACCGTCAATGCTGCACTCGGAGTTGTCGAGCAGAGATCGTATACCAGACACACCGGCGGATCTCTTGAAGAAGAGTCTCACGGAGAACGACTCGAAGCGGTCGAAGGCGTTGCTGAAGTAGGCGAGCTCCAACTTCGACTGGGCGCTGCTGTTGAAGAAGCCACATTCGCCATCCATACAATCGTCGCTACTCAGTTGGACGTTCTGGTTGAAGAGCCACAGACCCTTTGAGGCCGAGACTGCTCCATTGAACATCACACTCGTGATTTCTTCCATCTCGGGTTCGTCTGCGCGAGAAAATACAAGGATCACTTACGTGGATCTGCATGCTATCGGGAATGTAAAGACTATCTTGTTTGTACGTGCAAGAACAAATGACACATTAAACACAAGTATCGGATTAATTGTGCTTTCAGATATTTACCACCTAGATGCGTCAACTGTTATTTGCAAACCGAACACAGTTGCAACTAACGGATGTTCGCTTCTTAATAGCTCAATGTAACGTCAAATATATCAATAATGGTAGATAACTTTCCCTATGGAAAAACGGAAGTAAATGAGATCTTACGCTTTATGGGTCATGACCATTTCCCCTCCGTTGCGTAATAATACTTAAATGCTTTATACTTGCTGATTAGGCTTCACATAAGTCAAATTATCATCGACATCTGGACAAAGCAGTTGCGTAACTTGTGGATATATAAATATATAACTTTAGTATGTAGAGGTGGTGCACAGAAATGCCGGGACATTATTTGCTATTGGAAAACTATTTGCTAATGATTTCCGTAAAACGTAATGGGATATATTTTCGTGGAGACGTAGCCCTAAATATGTGGACATGAACCTAAGCATTTGATATGATATGATTCTTCGTTTTATTTGACAGTCGTACACAAAGTGGTTGTAATAAATATGTTGACATATTACCTTGGCCGCCAAACAGCGCACCAAATGAATAAAACGACGTTTTGTATTACAGCTCGTTCGAGTGCTTCCGGGATGCGACAAAAAAAATAAGAAATGTATTCGCGGTGGTAGCTACACAAAATTAATATACTTTAGCGCGGACAATACATAAAACATACTATTGCAACAATTGGTACCAAAAAAAGACATTAACAAATCTAAATTATTGCTCGTTACGAATACCCGTAAAATTCATTCGTATAATAGCAACAATACATTTAGATCAAGATTAACACTTACAAGGTTCATATCGCACACACGTGCATACAGAGAGATTGAACATAGTGCCTGGTGCACAGTCCATGGTCTCGTTGCCAAGCATGAACTGTCTGTCGTTGTCTGCGACCACTCCCAGCGGGCATTCACCTGAAACACGCAGTCAGACAAGTTCAATCAAGTTTGACGAAAGCCACGTCCCCTGTCAACCCGGGTAGAAACAAAACCACACAGACACAAATAATTCATTTGAAATTCTGTTTTTCGTTTTGCAATACAATTTTACGATTTACCAAAATGATGGTGCATATGCTTCATGGTCTCGCAATTCTTAAAGCTATAAATTCACTATCTAGATTATAATATAAAACTTGTCTAACAAAGAGGGCACGCCGGGTTTTTGCTACCGTTCGATTTAGTTAACCAATATGTGAATGTGGATCTACTGACATTGTATATATATATATACACACAGTG
>SDWI01002816.1:0-25985 GCA_009193005.1 Lamellibrachia luymesi
TCTTGCCGATGCCCGAGTTCTAACATGCACGTCGGTTCTCTTGCATGGGGAAGGCAGTCTCATTAATGTGT
Organism: Lamellibrachia luymesi; assembly: GCA_009193005.1. Taxonomy (NCBI): domain Eukaryota; kingdom Metazoa; phylum Annelida; class Polychaeta; order Sabellida; family Siboglinidae; genus Lamellibrachia; species Lamellibrachia luymesi. The sequence goes on from SDWI01002816.1 coordinate 72, forward strand.
GTTATTACATAGTAGTGGTAATACATTGCACTTCTTTTGCTGACACAATCATGTAGTGGGTTCTCGTCTTCCTGGTTTTCCTTCACCTAGATCACTGCCTGCTGACATTAACCAGCTTGATATGATCATGTTTAGAATCAGAGTTGTCCTTCCCTTAAAGCCCTAAGCTTTTTAGCCTGGGGCAGCAAAGTGCCTAGTTGCAAGTGTAGCAGGAGGAGGTTCTGCTAGGGTGTTTTATATGGGTAGGCCATGTACCAGCGGGGAGGCCTATAAAGGTCGATAGTAGAAAGTGAGATAATATGAAGCGCATGCACTACAAACTGCACTACAACACAACACTGGATGCATTACACATACTTTATTATATTCTTTATATACAATAAAATATTTACTATTTATTTTTATTCAAGTATTTAATATAATACGTCGTCATGTTAGAAAATGACATCTGAAAATGTTGTCCTCAACAAATCGGAAATATCAAGCCAAACTTCACCGGTAATAGACGCACATGGGGCATTGACGAGCAGAATCGGTTTGTTTGTTTAATAAAAATAATGATCAGTGATCATGGTGAACTTTTACTAACACCTCAGATTACTGAATCCGTTAGTAAATATAGACACAAAGCAGTGCTTATTTTATTAGTTACTTTTTACTAACTGCACACATTATTGAACACACGTACACCGGATAGTCTTGATCTATTGCTGGCGAGTAGTCAGTTGCAGATGAATATCCCTAGAGACTAGACCTAAGTTAAGCCAACACGGTCACTGATTCATCTTCACTGGTCACTTTGGTGATGGGATACGATTCAACTTGAATACAGAGGATCAACGCTACGTGTCAAACTGCAGCTAAAAGCAATGTGTAGCTGCAAATAGGTGTAGGAATTCAAATAAAAAAGTGTTAATGTCTTCTGCCTGCATAATTACAATCAGACATCTAGCTGTGCATATGTAATACATTACCTATGTACAGCCACACTTTTGATTGTTGTTTATAGTGGAAGGGTAAATTTGAGATGCGTTGGTGCAAAACTGTGTAGTTTGTGAATTGGCATGTAGCCTAGTCACTGCACTATACAGAGATAACATTCACCTCTTTCTATTCGGGGCGAAAACAATTATTTTGTTATTGTTCAAGGCACAATAAATAGAGCTAAGCATAACATGTCTTCACAGAGCACATGCATGAAACAGGATATTTTGTACCGAACATTAGACAACTGTAATAGATAGCTGCCATGATTCAACGCTGCAAAACATTTAACACAGTATTAAAACGACTATATACATTGCACAATATATGACAACACAATATGGTGAACCTTAGTCACGATGACGCAATAAAATACATCACCAATGACTACAATGACAAGCGTGATATAAGCGTGATATAAGCGTGATATAAGCGTGATATAAGCACATTTGTGGTTTGTTTATTATTTGACAACACAATCTATATACAACTCAGTCGATCCTGGCACAGAAGAAGTGCAATCCCATGCCACTTAACCTGCTTCAAATGAGACATGTCTGCTGTGACTCAAATCTTTTGGCACATTGCTAATATGCAGTCAGTACCTCAGTACTGCCTACGAATGAAGTAAAACGGTGATTTCCTCGGCAGCTGCTCAGGTAATTACCCCCACCCATAGTAACCATTCCTTGATATATCACGTAGGCACGGTAACATCCAGGGCCGGACTTGTTGGATGATGATTTGATCGAGAGCAAGCTGTCAAGGGCCAGAAAGTGGAGGCATGTTTAACGACTGGCCCTGAAAGAAACAAGAAAGACAAATATAAGGGGAGGAACTTAGTATAGTATAGGTTTATGTTCATATACATTAGTTTGCTAACCTTTGAAATCTACTTCCATTGTCATACAAGGGCTATTATCACCTTTACAAAAAAATCAGATCATGAACATCACTACAGAGGTGAATCCATGGGGCTTTGAACTTATATATTGTCTTAATTTTCATTTCAGTAGAACTACAATGTCTAACTTGAACGAATGATGGCAAGACAGTGAGAACATGCTACAATCATTAACATAACGTGATTAGTGGTGAAACGAAATGGAAGAGGACATCAACAATGTGCTATGGTGAGATGGAGATCAGATTAATAGTAGTTATACAAATATTGTACATGGTGGTTTTCCATTAGTGCCCTGCACAGGCCGGGCTTTGGGCTCAGGCCTTTCCCAGCCCGTTGCAGTGCAATATTTTCCACATTATGCATTTATGTGTACAACACAGCTGAATATGCAAGAATATTCAACTTAAAATTAAAGGCATCCAAACAACGACATAGCATTATTGCTCCAATTATCGTATCATGTTGACATTCTGGTGACAAATTTACCATATTCCCATGATTCGACAAGTTCTCACCGCATGACATTCTCATGTATAGTTCACTTACCCCAGTATTTACGGCTAGATTGCTTATCACATCGTCTGCCACCCTCTGAAATAAAATATTATACGTAAATTGTATTCAACTAAAATGGAAAATCTGCGAAATGTAACTGATAAATTACAGTTAGCTTTTGTTGCAAAGAAAGTAAGCCACCAATATTTTATAATTCAATTAAGGCATCAGGACATCAATAAAGCCTACCACACTAGTTGATAGAACAACTAGTTCATAATAATAAAAAAATTGGGTAACACAATTATCACTTTGCATAGGACCAGTAGATTTCATACTTTCTGTAGTCCAGTACATACACACATCTCGAAACAAAAATGTTGGGAACCCAGCATGCATCTACATACAGTTTTCCAATAAACATTTTGTTGAGATGTGTTGGACACAGCAAGTGTTATTTCCATCCATGAGTGTTGTTTTCAAGTGTTACAATAACCTAATGTTCCTGCATATGTTACTGTGTTTACTTACCCCAAAGCCAATATGTGGGTTGGTTGTAGGCATGTAGTCAGGCTGGTATGGCGGGACCTACACATGTACAAACGCAAGACAAAAATTACAAGTAATATTCCTTTAAATATATGCTACTAGTTTTACATTTGGGAAGTACATCAAGTACACATACACTTAAATCAATGTCTGGTAGATGATGTGGCATTTACACACATACCCAGTATAGTGGTACTCTATTAGCAATATTCCTTCTCTATACAACTTACTGGATGATCAACATTTGGCACTGGACCATTGTCTACAGGATACGGAAGAGTCCCTGGAGGATACACACCCTGTGTAACAGAGTGAATAATATTAACCTGTGAAACAAAACAAAGTTTTCATGTGTCATATGCATGATATTAAATCTATAGAATTGTGATACTGAAGGGTTATCATTTTATACATTTATATTTGAACCTAAATATGTCAGTTTATATACAGCTACAAGTGACAAACCACCTTGAGCCTCCGGAGGAAATAATTACCATTAGGGACAGGGAACATATCAAGAAAAATGTCAAAGTCTTCCTTGGTGTCTGGATTCAGCACCTCCCCCAGAAGGGAGGGGGACAGCTACTAAATCAAGGAAGAAACCAACATAGAAAAGAAATCAGATTTGTAGATTAGTTCTTGCTGTGATGAAAGTAAACCACCATAGTTTTATAATGAAAACTGTTGCAAATACAATACAAATAATATATTAATATGATATATAAAGTTAGTACTAAAAAATGGAAAAAAAACCCTTGACATCAAATGTGTTTAAATACAATCAAGTACATATATACTTGACTCCATGCTTGATAGATGATTCTCTATACTGCAATACTTTTGATAGAACTTACTGGATTATGAACATGTAAAATGAGATTAAATGATAAAATAATCTAAAATTATTTGGATTGTATTCAACTATTGATTTGATTATCATATGTAAGAAAGTATCAAATAAAACATTTAAATGCATTTATTTTACATTTGTACTGAAACAGAAGTGCACAAACATACATGCAGACAAATGTGCAGACACAGTTGTTGTTGTTGCTGGGCAAATACACCTCAGTACTATAAACCGGGTTTACAAGATAATAATTTTTTCTTCGCCAACTTGTAGCATGGGCTCCAGCTGGAATTATAATTTTTTTTTAGATAAAGCGATGGAATAATGTAGACATTATAATAATGGGGGCGTACATGCTTAGTTGATATTGTTCAATATGATGCATGGCTCAATCGGTTTCTTTGACATGTGCGTCACCCCTTTTATTCAAACTTTTAACTAGGACTGGAGTAAATACATTGTACCAGCAAAATTCACATTCCGCACTGAATGAATTTGTTTCCATTGTATGTGTCCGTGGTTAAAATCTCCCATTATGATACATTCCCCTTTACTCACTTCCTTTATAGCGTTTGGTATCTTTGTGTTATCCTTTTCGGTTATGTTTGGATTTCGGTAAACTAATACAATAGTTAATTTAGAATTTTGTAACTAGATTGCACCAAACAGCTACATAACAATCTGCTTCCCTTTCTAATTTTATTTTGTAAGCCTGAATAGATTCTTTAATATATAACATAACTCCCCCTCCCATTCTACCTATTTGATCTCTCCTAAACATTACGTATCCTGCCAGTCCTAATTCAGCATCTGTTATGTCTATGTTGGCCCATGATTCAGCTATACCAATTATGTGAGGGTTAATATCTTCTACCACAATGTTTAATTTGTTTTTTTTATTTACACATGCATTTATAACCAGCTTCAGAAATACGTTTCCAGATATTTTGTTACTGGTTTTTGTGTACTAGTGGCCTCTTGTTCTGTTTGAGGCATCTCTAAGTAATCCTGCTGCACTTCTAGTTTAAACAATGTTTGCTACTGAAAATATTGTTGATGCTACCCATGTCACTGTCAACTACTGCCGAGAGTTCATCCACAAACACTGCTGCACCCTTTCCACTTAGATGAAGCCCATCCCTCATGTACATATCAGCCCTCCCAACAAAACATCCCCACAAATCCAACTTCTTCTTCCCTACATAACTGCTGAACTAGCATGTTAATTGCCATCCTCCAACAATTTTGATAACCATGCCCCCTGCTTCCTATTACTGGTAAAATCCCTGACAGAATTACCTGCTCAACCCGTGTATGCTTATGTGTTCTGACTAACTGCCTGTATTTCCTAACTATGGCAGTTATACCCTCCCTCTCTGTTATTAGTCCATCTGTACTAAAATAGATCCTTTTTTCCTCCCTCTCTGTGATAGCCTCTATTTTTGTCCCTAGAAGGCATACCACCACGTCGTCCAACTTGCTTAGTGCTCTATTAGTCATCCTAACAATCGAATCCCCCACAAACACCCTCGCTCTCCTCCTCACCCCCTCTATCACTACCTCAGAGTAGCTCTTGTGTCGGATCCCTTCCGTCGCATTCTGTCCTGGCAGCAGGTTGCTCATCCCCCTTTCCCTCCCATCTCCTGTCACCTTCACTTCTGATGCCATTGTTCCCTTCGCTCCCGTCTCCCTGCCTCCAGTCGTCTTGCCTCCCATCTCCCTCCTTCCAGTTTCTTTCGCTTCCGTCTTCTTCGCTCCCATCGCCCTCTCTCTTGTCACCTTCCCTTCCGTCTACTTATGTCCTGCCACTACACCTCCTCTCAGGCTCCTCCCAGACTGAGGTGAGTTTTCCCTAGCATCTCACTCATCGCCTCCCCCCACATTATCATCCACTGTCCCCCCACCTGAACCACTGGCACAAACCACCTCTTCTCTTCCCACCATTGCCACAACGAGCTGCCTCAGCTGTTCCATCTCCACCTCTAGTTCCTTCATCTTCGCACATCCCCAACACTCAAAATTAAAACTATCCGCCTGAACCTCAGCTCAGAACTTCTCACACCTGGACTTGATGAAATCCACCCAGCTGCTACAACTCCCACATACTGGTGACCTTTACCTGCTGTTTGCACGGTGCCATCACAGAAATTAGATTGTGTAAGATTAATGTTGTTTATAATGTTCTCTCCTATAGCCTTGAATAAGGCTTTTTTCTGTGTTCAAAAGAACACTTTTGGCTGGATTATTTAGGTTTTAATTTAATGTTGACAATAATATGCTTGCTAACTATGTTCTACATACTAAGCTCGCATGAGCCCAAAAAAGCCTGCCACCTAGCGAATACACAGAACACACAAGACTCGGTGTATACAAACTTACGCTAAAATCCTGCTGTTAATTCCTTTTTACCAAAAACCGTTTACTGCAACTATGTCAGATATTACCTTATGTATGTAATTTATGTAAATTTTTCACTTTTTATTATATATATTCAACAATGTAAACAATAGTTTGATATACCAAAATAAATACGTCAATCTGTATCAAGACCAATTTTCTGGGACAAAGTTACTCTAAAATACTGCTTCTGATTTACTTTTGGCAAAAACTGTTTCTTAATATATGTCAATAGTAAGTTTATTTATTTTCTATCTATTCAACTTAAATAAAGTAAGGACTTAATTCACAAACTGTAAACAAACCCCTTTATCACTCACTGAATCTAAGCTACTTCAAACATACTGCATCTGACTAAATGTTAACAAGCGTGGTTTCTCATTACATGTCTATAACAAATTTATGTATAATATGTGTGTGTGTAATAGCAATACAATACTCTAATCAATCTAATTTACAGGTGTCCAAAAACTTATGGTCCACAAAAATAATACATTTTTCAGATTCTTAGGGTGTTGGTGTTAACACGGTGTTACCGCATTATGGCCAATATGGCTGTTATCGAGGCCCAATTATATCCTTTTCGCATAACTAGTTCATTAGATAGGGTGCATTATACCAAAGGGGCGCAGACATGTCCCATATTCCCCTACATCAAGTATACACATACACTTGACCACATGCATGTCTGATAGATGATGTGGCAGAACTTTACACATGCCCAGCATTCGTATATTTTAATGTGGTTCCTTAAAACACGTTTGGGCAGTCAAGACATTAGAACGAATATAGTTTATATTATACAACATGATGCTACGATAGAAACAATCATATTTTGTAACTTTAATGCCAAATCAAAACTGCCCATTTTGTTTGCATTAACTCCGAAGTCCAAACATGTTATGATAAGTTATCCATTTTAGCAATGCTACTTGCTGCACATATAAATGATGGCACGGTGTCAAGACAGAAGCCTCGAAATAGGTGATCACTTGTATTTCTAAACTTACTTGTGAGAGCGGATATGGTGAGCTTTCCATTCGTTGGAATCCAATTGGGCCTTGAGATGAAAATTGACTCTGAAACAATACAAGTTTAGATAAGTTGTCAACATATGTCAAGTTTTCTTTGAAATATGACAAAAATACCTGCCAACGAATAATAATTGATGTTATGTCCTAGTTTTTCTAACTGCATTCTTAATGGTACCATTGATGGATCTGCACAGGACTACAAGATGCAAATGTGCTACCATTGCTGATATAATTATGTAAATCGGCTAACTTGCAGGGTTCTCATTGTTAAAATACTTAATTACAACATGAAGAAACTGCCACTTTGCTTACAATAACTAGCAATATATTCCAGAAAGACGCTACATATACAAATGGCAGCATGCCATGGGGTGACAAGTCTTGAAATAAGTGATGATTTGTATTCCTACATTAGTTAATTTACCTGTGCGGGTGGATATGGTGAGCTGGTCATTCGTTGGACTTCAGTTGGGCGTTCAGATGAAGTTGCACCCTGAAATACACCATTCCATTTAGGAAGTGATTATTTTCCCCAGAGAATTGAGTGGAAAATCTGCTAAAAGTTGATGTTCAATACTGACCTCGTACAAACTAGAAAAAAAATCACAGAAAACAAATAGTGCACTGTGTTTGTCCCTCATTTTACTTCAAGTATTTGTTACATAGAATTGCTTTTCTACGGAGAGTGAAAAGAGGATGTGCAATATTTTCTTTACAAAACCAGTGGTAAAATAGTCTTCTTCAATTGTCCTAATTAAATCCAAGAAGTGATTTATTTAGATTTAGACTCATAATAACAAAATACTATATATATATAGAATTATCATATTTTGGCTTGCTAATTCTGCTCCACGTACACACATACACACCTACATTTGTATGCCACGTATTTGCACGATATGCATACATCTGGTAATGGCTTGTTAAAATCAGCATTTGTCAAAACTATGAGATGTGATGTGTGATACTTTGCAAGCTTTGAACCTGAGTACAAAAACAGCGTATTCTGTCTAGCATAAACCTATGTCATTATCAATCCATTATTTCCTAGAAAGAGAGGGCCTTAGCTTCGACTAAGACGTGATGATCAATGTTGCAATTATAAGAAACTCTCACATACAGATACCTGAGGTTCGATGTCTTCAGAGAATGAATCCGAGAAAGACGATCCTTCCGTAGAGTCATCAGGTGGGTACTTTGATTGTGTGATTGAACTTTGCTCCATATGGATCGAAATGTTCACTTCAGATGTGTTTGTTGTATTCATGATGCTCTAAAATGACATTTTGTACAAGAAAGTAAAGTAGCTGGGTATTACAAAGTATTCATCTAACAAAACGTAACGTAATCATTCAAGCGGTTTCACTTCAGATCAACTAAATAATTGACTTTGACTGTTAGATCTGGTAACTTATGATAGTGTAAACAGCCTTATGCTATATAATATTCAGCCAGACCACTTTTGGCCATTTTTATCAAATGTTGACTGGACACTGTGTGTCCAATGATTTCACTGAGACTAAATAAAAAATTTGTACATACGAGCATGTTGTAGTGAATACCAAACAGGTTAGATTTTTCAAGAAATGAGTCAGATATAAAATGAGCAAACAAATCAAATTAATAATGAACCCGAAAATTTCTCATTTGGTTGAGTCACATAGAAAAGGTAATGGCCTTTGAGTAATAAGACAGACTCACCTACTTTCTAGAACATGTTGCATGGCACCATGAGCAATGACTATTGGAACGACCCCTTATAAATGTTATGATTTGATTTGATTATTGTACTTGCAGTGAGGTTGTATAACATTATTAACTGGTTATCTTAGTAACAGAGATGGTCAACGAAGTAATCATAAGAAACTGTCACATACACTTGTCTGGTGTCCAGTTCCTCCCCCAGACGGATTCTGTCGTTGCGTGCATGGGCGATTCTGCTTTCTAGTTTCATTTGTTGTATTCTGAAATATGTCAGTGAGATTGGTTTTAAGATGCATTTCAAATCATATTTAAAATTCTGTGTATTCTTGCGAAGTTGTTCAACTCAACCCAACCCAACGGCGATTATAAAATAATTCCAACTGACAGTTAATAGTTAATAGTTAATTTCTAAATTATCAAATAACAAAATAAATGCATTTTACACCAAAACGACATAAATGGAGTTAAGTGTGATCCTGTGATTTGAGATAAGAGGCCTCAAAATAAGGAACAGCCAAAGTGGTTGTCAAGTAACATCCATTTTGAAGGGCACCAAGGCCAATCTGACTCTGATGAAAAGGGCACCAAAGACATTTTAGTAAATTATGTAATCCATTTATTCATTGTTTATTGACACTGGGCAAAAATATGGTGCCGTTCTCGAATCACAGATTTCTTCAAAGTCCATTTTCACAATGAAATATGACATTAATGAAACGAGCAGTGCTCTGTAGATATTATAGTAAATTCCAATGTTTGCCTCCATTATACAAAGTAAATCATCAATGGAGACAAACACGGTCAAATTTGTTGAAGTAACCAATAATTTCCCCGCTGAAGCACCACTCAGCATGTCACCTCTGCCACAACTTGATCATAAATTCAAAATGGACAGTTGCAGCTTGGTAGAAAGGATGGGTTGGCTGAGTAATATGACTGTTGTTTACAACTTGTTACATTGCATATGTGCACATGAGTATTATAATACGCAACATGGTTTAAAAAATTACCGTTATTGTGTTTCTAGACACATTTTCAATGCAAACACTATCCACACTTGTATGCAATTAAAATTGAGAGATTTCTTGACAAACATTAGGAGTTTACCAAATGAAATAAAGATATGCAGAATCTGCACATCAAATGTAAGTTGTGGCGTTCAGTGATGCACACTGGGCTCGGACATTGGACATAGACCGATTAAACTTGAAAATGTGCTATCGATGTGGCCTTGATCAGGTCATTTGTCCAATAAAATTATCGTCGAAGCAGTCATGTGTCCTATCTTTTTTATCACTTTACCGAACTCCGCAGTTCGTTCGCTAGTTTGGCTTCTCGCTATTCGGCTGCATCGGCAATTCATGCTAATGCGTCGTCTATTTCTGGCCCTGAAATAGGCACTTCAACAATTATAGACATTTTTAAAACGCTGTTTTAATAAAATAATTTCATTAACTATCCGCTAGGGGCACTGCTAGCACCAAAACTGTCTAACAAGGGCCGCTCTATTAGTGCGGTCACTATCCAACATATGGCATGCTCGAAATACTTCCATTACCAGGCACTTTCAAGATGTTTTGGCTTAAGTTCTTCCATTGATTTCGGTTATGCGATCTCAGCCAGTCTAGATGTTGCTGGTTTCAAATACGCTTGCTGACTTCCTGTAGATCTTTGTCAAGGGTAGTTGTTCGTGGACACCCTCATCACGTGACATGCAAATCACATGTCTAAACACGCACGCACGTGCATATCTAATTTGTTACCAACGTGCCAAATCATTAAAAGTGGTGTTGACTGCAATATGTGATTGTATGTGAATGAAGAATAACATTTCTTCACCTAATAACTGCAAAACTTTTAATTTTTATTAGTATTAATCTTTATAACTACACTGAATTGCACGTTGTATAATAAACTAGTTACTACTACTGCTCAAGTCTCAAAGTGCAACCAAAATCAATGAGCCTCTTTCATGGTAGAATGTTCTATTGTTTTTGTGGAGTCAGGACAATGTGTCCTATTGATTTCAGAGGTTCAGGACATTTTGTCCTAACACTTCTGTTTTCAGTGTGCATCACTGGGCAGTGGTGAAATGGTGGGTGGCGCCACTGGTGGGTAGTTTGCCGGGATATAATGTTTTGATCACTAGACGATGGGCGTGATAAATAGGCAGTGCACCGCGAGATCGATTGTCAGTGGAAGTATAACTCACAGGAAATAACTCTTGAGGTTAGGAAATAAAGTCACATAATATAATGTCACATAACATAATACATCACATAACATAATGTCACGTAACATAATGTAACTTAGCATGTCATATAACATGCCACGTAACATAATGTCACATCACATGTCACGTAACATAATGCCACATAATATCATTTCAGTATTACGTCACATAATACAATGTCACAGAATATAACGGACATCACAGAATATAATGTCATGGAAACTAATCTGAAATTACCCCCAGAAATACTACATTTCTCCTGAGAAACAACAACACAATCTGCCCAACAACCGATTTCAAAATAGAATAGAATACAGATGCAGATTTCTCACTTGATAATAAAAAAGATTGTTCATACGGTTACCTTGTCAGTGTTGAAATTTTCAAACATTGCTGTCAACTTGTTGACGCTTTGTGGTGGTATATCAACAGCTTCAGGTGTCAACTGTTTGGCGCTCTCTGTTTTATCAGCAGCTTCAGGTGTCAAGTTTTTGGAGATCGGCAGTTTATCGGTGAATTTACTACAGGCTTTAGTTGTCAACTTTTTAGCAATCTGTGGTTTACCAGTTGCTCCACCTGGAGGTTGATGTGCAAAGAAAATGCAGTGCAGTATTTAGATGCATGTTTAATTCAGAATAAAATACTGAGTGAAGTACATAAAAAGGACATTTACTAAGACTTGATGGGTCAATTTTTTTTCATATGTAACCTGTTGCGCCACCGCATGGTAAATTAATGGGTGACTAAGCTCCCCCTGTGAGATCCTAGACATGCCACTGCCCATAATAAAAATGGGGTTCAATTACATTATATAAATTCCAATTCCAAATATACACCAATTACACATACCAATTCCAATTCCACCTAAAAATACCAATTCCAATTACCACTTCCATATTGAAATACCAGTATGTGATGAACAGAGCAACCATTGACATTCTCGATGCCAAAAAATAACATATTTTAGAGCAGGTTTATTTTTTCTTCAAAAATATTATGTAATGTAATGACAAACAAATATGATATACCTATCATATTTACTTAAATTTTATTGATTATTCGTAGCGAATAATTTGAGTTAAAAAGATGACGCAATTTTAAAAGTTTTGAAATTGAAAAGATTAATTACATTTCACAAATCCCAATTATTTTTAAAAACAAAATATCTATTCCAATTCTGGAATTCCAATTACAATGTTACTGACCATAACTATGGCCAGCATTAGCAGAATAACTGGTTAGCTTGACAAATGTTACTAGAAACATAGAGTATGAAATGCTATGTCAATCCTATATCATCTATATGTGTACACATTGGCTACGTAAACCATCCTCGCCAGCCAGGGATGGTTGTTGTACTACATTACCCCTGGCAGATCGACCTGTTGAAACCTGGATTTGTCAGTTTATCTTATGCCAAGTGTGGATGTACGCTGAATCATTTGTACTTTGTACAGTCCTACTTCCTGTCTTGGTTGACATGTCTCTGGGAACTAGATGCATCCCGATTTTCAAAGTGCATTCCAACAGAATGGCCATCATTACCTGCCTGACCAGTGATGATGGGTCCACTACCGACTAAAGTTAAGTTCCTGTATGCGAGTCCCATAAATCAAAGTGAGCAGTATTATTGGTTAACATAGTAACTATAAAATCAGCATTTCAACAGGTCGATCTGCAGAGGTCAGTAGTCAGAAGGTCCTGGCAGTGAGGATGATGTAAACTAGCAAATCAAAACACACTGACCAAACTGTGCATAGAAAAATCTACCCACTTTCAGGAACAGGCCACACAGGCTCCTTTCTCTGCCAATCACATTTTCCTGGAAATAAAACACATTTTGTATGAAGCAGCAATGGCATTTAGAGAAAAGACAGGCCCCACTCCACCACTGGCATCAAGATGTGCCTACAATTGTTGAACACACACAACCATCCATAAATATGGGGTACAGACATAACCCTTCACGGATATAACCCCTCATGGACAAAAACCCTCATGGATATAACCCCTCATGGACATAACATGAGTTCATATTTGGGAAGTTAATTTAGGAAGTTATAAGATGGCTTCTACGATTTGCATCAGTATCTGAGTATCTGAAACTTAAATAAAATCCTCTCAATCTCATATATATATGTGGGTAGATCAAACTGAGGGGTTTTGTTCTACACTTTGAGGGGTTATGTCTCGAGGTTTTTTCTGAGGGATAATGTCCGTTTCGGGTTATGTCTGTCAGGGATTTGTTGTGTTGGGATCTTCAAAAGATGCTCGTAAGACACACTGTTTCCAAAGTTATTTCAGGAATACACAATAGATGAATATACAGACTATTCTAATATTTTATATACCATTATTATTAATTGGTATTTTAATTTTATTTTATTTTTTCTCTATTTTTTACTTCACATGTACACACACCAGAAATTACAAGTTAGATGGAATGATGTAATGTCAAACCAATTCAGTATTAAGAATGGGGTTCGCCAAGGAGGTGTTAAGTCTCCACTTCTATTTGGAGTGTATGTGGATGGGTTGTTGGATGAATTAAAAGACCCTGATATTGGTTGTTATATTGGGCAACATTTCTGCAGAGCTGCAGGATATACAGATGACATTATACTACTATGTCCTACCAATTCTGGGTTGCGAAAAATTATTGAGGTGTATGAGAAATATGCCAAATTACACGATGTGCTGTTTAATGGGTCAAAAAGGAAACCATTGGTGTACAACAAGAAGGATGCTGATCCGCATTTTGAAATAAATGGTACGGTTGTTTCTACATGTGAGAAAACTATACATCTGGAAAATGTACTTAGCACAACCGATAAGTATGAAATGGTGTTTGATGGTATCAAGAAATTTAACTGTTGTGTAAATAGATTTATGTCTGAGTTTGGTTCACTTCAAACTGTCGTTAAAAACAAATTGTTTTATCAGTATTGTTGTGCACTGTACAGATCTCAACTTTGGTCACTGTGGCATGACAGTGTTAACAAGATGTGCATACAGTGGCGTAATTCTTTGCGTAAGGTATGGAAGCTACCATATGGTTTGCACAGAGATTTAATACCATTAATTACTGAATGTGTACCTTTAGATGCTGCTTTGGCCTTTACGTTTATAAAGTTCTACCGAACAGTAGCCTTGTCAGATAACATGGTTGTTAATTATATTGTAAATACAATGACATTTGCTTATAGGTCAACTATGGGCCAGAATATAAGACACATTATGTCCAAATATAACATGACCCACCATGAACTGTTGCATATGTCTATGAGTGCTATTAAATGTAAAGAAATGTAGAATGTCAATGTCAATGCTACATACTATGACAATGCAAACATGATTTGTGAATTGGTAGAAATGAAAGACAGGGTTTTTGTTAAGTGTAGTTATAGCAGGGACAACTTATCATGCTCAGCCTGTGGCTGAGTCACTACGTATCACAGACCACTGTGGATACACCAGTAACTTATATATAATGTAAGTAATTGTACCTGCATTTTAGGATGTAACATCAAGTTGCGCAAACCAATTATTGTAATTAATTCATGTGACAACTGACTAAACCATTGATATGTAATAATTAATGTTTTTTTAATATCTCTTATCAGGGTTCCACTGTAATACAGGTCTGGTTTACACAATCATGTTTTCAACAATTGCTAAGTAAAAATAAATAATATAATGGCACTTAAAGATTATGTTCAATTTTATTGATGGAACTGCAGCTGCTTGAGCCGCCAAACTTCTCCGCATATATTTACCATACATATACACATGTCATATGGTCAAACATTACTCTTACTTCCATAACAAATTACAAAAACAAAAGGTAGCTATATCTTCTATGCCTAGCTCCACGAAGAGATGACAAGTTTTTGTTTATTTTGATCTTTATTTGGAAGTAAGAGAAATGTTTAACTATGTCACATGTGTATGCGTATGATAGATATATGAGAAGTTTTGGCAGCTCTGTGTGGTCGTTTTCACAGTTTGCTAAACTCTTTCGAAAGAGCCAAGTTCGCTAGCGGTTCAAAATTGTTACATTATATTTTTTATTCTGGAAAATTGACATCGCCATCACTCGCCATAGTAATGTGAGTGAAACTATACTGAAGCACTGCATAGAAATCACTGACTGAAATGTAAACCCATATGATCATTGGTGTCACAAAACCATGTCATCGCTCATCTCATTAACATCGAATTTTACACGCACTTTGCGAGTTAGACGCATTAAACACCTAATTTTACTTATTAATACTGTTTTCCTAATTTATTTATTTTGGCATGTAGTACATACAATATTAAACTTTGTGTAAACACAGAAAACCATTTTAGCTAGTGCTTTGTTGTTATTCCCTTTAAATAAAATTGTTTACTTTGTACAAGGTCTATATAATATTTGTCACCAAACTGACAATACCAGAAAAATCTCTTTCAGCAAGTGATTCCTACCTGGTGATTCTGTTGCTTGGATCCCTGCAGTTGTTCTTTGCTGCCGTAACTCACTGGATACCAAATTAAGAGAAAATAAACATTCTATTTGAAGTTTGTAACGTATTAATTGCATAACAAAGTGTATCAAATAGAAGAGTATTCCCATTTGTTTTATCGCAGAGGTTCCAGTTATGATAATAGACAACATACTATACTATCATATTATTAAGTTTATTAAAAATAATCTTATTATAAAAATATTAATAATCTTATTATAAATAAGCTATTATACTAATAATTTTAACTGCTTATATTTTGGAAAGGATACCGTTCTTGCTTTTCGAGTTCCTCAGCAAGATCTTTTGCCTTTCCATTCTTGAGAGCCTGTAGAAAATATGAGTAAGCTGTGGATCCACGTAAAACCAATACGTCCAGAAGCTGCCGTGATTGTTCTTGGCTGGTTGTGAAACTCCTAATTTTGTCATAATCCACTTTGTCAAATACCTCTTCTGACAGTAGATAATCAAGTAACTTATCTGGCTCTAAATGATCCACCAAAGTCTTTCGTTTCTTCTGTAAGGTTTTTTTATGAAACGGATCCATTGGTGCCACTGTCTGTAAAGAAAGCAGACAAATTAACATGAACATATTCCTGAAGTTTCTTATTTAAAAATTGATTATCAGTGATGTCAATGTCAGTTGTCAATGCAATGAAGACAATGACACTGACATACAATGACACTGATCTAGACTCAATCAACACAGTTTCATGCTAGTTTAGTTGTATTTGTAAGACTTCATTAAGTATCAAAAATGCAAAACAAATGCACCAATAAGCAACTGTACCGTGAGCGCAGTATGGAGCAAAACTCTGTGCATCTAGGGATTAGCACTAGAGATGGTACTAGAGAAAGTATTGAATATCTGAGTACTTTAGAAATTACTGTATTTGAGTACATTATTGTACAAGTACATACTTATTAGTACAAAGTACACACAAATAAGTAAACATATTTTCTAATACCCGAACTGGATATTATGAAACATAACATATAGGTTAGGCTTATACAATGCCAAACTGTATAGTGTATATACAGGTCTTAAATGACATTATATTACTGTACTCACCTCCTCAAACTATTGCTGTGAAAAGATATGTTTTGCCTTGTGAATGCAATAATGGTTAAAAGACATAGCCAATATTTCACATTTGCTTGATCTGGTGCTGGGACATTGACTCAAGTGAGGGTGATTTTCTGAAACCCAATCAAGACTTATTTATATTCTCGGAATTGAACTTCTTACAAAGCCAACAGTGTTTCTTTTTGCTAATTTATGTGATACAAAAGAAGAAAGGTTGAAATAATAGAAATGAAAGTATGTTCTGTGAGATAAAGATTTAAATGTTATCATTGTTTGTACAAAAATTAAACAAATACCTTCATAATCAAAGAACTTATATATTGAAATGTGCTGAATTGCTCACTAATTAGCCAATATCGACTTATTAACTGCATCAACCGAGTTATAGTCAAACCTGTTCAAGCGACCATCTGCATTAAGTGACCACCTCTATTAAGAGACCACTTTTCAACCATCCTACGAGCAGTCATTTAAGGCCGGTTTTATGATAAGCTAAAGTGAATGCAAAATACAAAAATGAGGTATTATTTTTATATACAATTGATACCCATAATTAACTATGTTTTGCCGAATTAAAACTGTAATATCTTTGGGTTTAATAAAATATGTTGACGAGAAACCATGAGACCATGCATGGTTCTGTTAGTCTTAGCTGTCACTTTTAATTTAAACCACCTCTATCATGAATTTGAAACGTAAATTTTGTTGTGTCAATATACTATAATGGTAAAATGACCCGTCCTGTGGTAAACTGACCTACCCCTATTTTTTATTTAATGTGTTTTCTTCTTTACTGACCCTAGTCATGCTTCAAAGACTTAACCAACTAATATATAGAGAACAAACAGTTGTTATCATAATTTTTTTATTTCTTTCATTACCATTCTAATAATTCATACACATACTGCATATCTGAAATGAAGGTTAGCCTAGGGGGTCATATTCCCATGACATAGTATAGTGACCCGGTCGTATTCCAATGACATAGGATAGTATAATGACCCGGGTTATGTATGCTATGAAGACAAAACCTAGAAATATATTTAAATAAATCACTTGTTAATCATGATTTTTTACTTCTTTCATTAATATTCTACAAAATCACATACACAGCACATATGGGTCATATCACCATGGTATAGTATAGTGACCCGGGTCACACGTGCGTTGTAATGATGTTTTAATATTAATATTCTACTACATTGTGCTACTACGTTGTTAAACAAATAGTTGTTATTCAGAACAGTTTTCTGCAAACTCTCCAATGCCACAATAAATACTAAAAGTATTAAAATATTCAAAACTGTCCGCAACAGAGATGATATTCATTTGTTAACTAATCAGAGGTATAGAAATCAGAATGAGATTAGCTCAGAATTACATCAAGGAGTGATCCGAATAAGACACAAATGATCAAGAAAATATTAACCTGGGTCATATCCCCATGGCATAGTATCTTGACCTGGGTCATGCTTCAGAGACTTAACCTACCAATATATAGAGAACAAACACTTATTATCATGAGTTTTTATTTCTTTCATTGCTATTCTAGTAATTCAAACACATATTGCGCTTTGAAATAAAGGTTAGCCTGGTGGGGTCATATCAATTTATTATGGCATGGGGATATGACCCAGGTCAACTCATAAATTTGATGAAAAAATTTTTTTTTTGAATTTTGTAATCCTTTAAGTAGTAGTTTACTAATTCATACACATACATGGACTTGCACTTTGAAATAAATTCACAAACATACATCACTGTTATAACAAAGATATAATTTTTTTATTACTACAGACACTTAATTATACTCCTAAAATAAAAAAATGTACTCCTAAAACGGGTTCAAAAGTATTTTTTTGTGTCCTTGATTTACATACCCTTCTCTGAAAGATTAATTGTTAATTCTTAAATGTTAATTTAAAAGTGATCTGAGCACATTGTTTGGGAAATGCTTACTCCTAACAAGGAGTGATCCATCTAAGTTACAAATCATCAAAAAATCAAATCAAATTGGTGGATGTATTACTTTTTCTTCCGTAATTGTTAGAGGTGACATGCTACACCAGTGCTCCACCATAAAGTCATAACCCAAAAAAAGCACGGCCTAAAATGGCACAAGTATGAAGGGCTAAAATTGCACATTTTTAATATTAAATGTGACTTGCAAAGAAATAATGTTGATGAAAATTACACAACTGAGTATCGTAGTAATGATGTTACACATCAAACATCTCTGCTGGAACAAATTTAATGAAAACATATTCTTCCCTGTGGATGTTCATGGTGAGATGGATCAAGATGAACATTTAATAAAATATTAATAAATATGATGTAATAAAAACGCTTATTGTTCAAGGTGAGATGGAACTTATTTTAGTTACACGACCACATGCACGTTGCATCCTACACCATGGAGGAACTGCTCCAGGTCCTTTCTGCCTGCGACATAGTCCAGGTACAAGTTGTGCATGCATGACTGGAGATCTACGAAGGCATGCATAATTTTTTTGGTATGTTAACTTTCAACTTTTATAAGGTTTTGTTGAAAATGATTAATTGGAATCTACTCACTGAGAAACCCTTAAAAACCCTTGTTTCAGATCCACTGAAAAAAGTTAACAATGTTTGATGTTACCAATACCCAGGGGGGGAGTATTTCAATTAAGCAGCAAAAAAAACAAATGTAACAATGAGTCAGTGTGGTCAATTAACCAACAGAATCAAAGAACCAATCAATGTGGTAAGATCTTAATTGAGTCATTCCCGCCCTCCAATTGTTTCATTTTCATCAACATCATTTCTTTAAATCACATTTAATATTAAAAATATTCAAAATGTCCTTCGTTCACTTGTGTCTTTTTAGGCCATGCCTTTTTGGGTCATGCCTTTATGGAGATCGTTATAACATACTGCAATAGGACAACAAAATATTCTAGTAATTTAAGTAAATGTTGGGGGTCGTTTGCCCATAGGGTAAAGTCTGCAGTAAAGTGACCCGCAGGTCGATATAATATATGGTATTTTGACCCGCGGGTCGCTTTACCCCTGGGTCACAATACCATATATTATACGAAGTGGCTAGCGCTCCGGACCCGTAAGCACAACTGTACAGCTATTGGTCCGGCACACTGTCCGTTTTGTATGTGCAGTAAGCGTGTGTGTGCGTATTCCCAGTGCTGTGGCATATAATGTGCGCATGCAGATTACAAACGGTCAACAAATCATTAATAAACCAGGTGCTAAGCACCGGAATATTATCTGATACGCTCAAATTTGACATCTTTAGTTTAGGCAGGCAGGTATATCTTCATACTTCGATGATTGACGAGTACATTTTTATACATAACTGCGCTTGAACATTATATATATATATATATATATATATATTTATATATAATTGACAACAATGATGTTCCAATATAGCAATAAACATATGCCTCGAGATGTGCGGTAGTTAGTGTTGCAATGTTTTAGTGCCAGACCTATACTAGCACGGCTGATTCATACGTTGTCTGGCAGTGACGGAACTTTAATTGCTGCGATTTTTTAGCGGCAGGTTCTCATTGCGCATGTGCACATGAAGTGCCGGACCAATAGCCGTTTTGTACGACGTCCGGGTCCGGACCTATAGCAACATTAAACTAGATGCGCAGGGGGAACTGACAGAGAAAACTCAAAGGAGTACTACTACAAATACACATCGGAAGAAATGTTCACCAATAATTTCGGACAATGAACTTAAATGTGTATGCTTAAATGTCAGGAGCATAGTAAATAAAAAAAGTGAGTTAGACATTATGGTAGCAGATATTGATCCTCATGTAATAGGCATCACAGAATCATGGGCAAATGAAGATATAGTAGATGCTGAGTTAGCACTGACAGGCTATGTAATGTTTAGGAAGGATAGACGAGAAAGAAGGGGAGGTGGAGTAATTTTGTATATTAAAGAATCTATCCAAGCATATGAAATTACACTGAAAAGTGAAGCAGATAGTGTGGAAGTAATTTGGTGTAACATAGTTACCAGGAACTCAACATTAACAATAGGAGTAGTTTATCGTAGTCCTAACATAGGACAAGAGGAAGATGTAAAATTACAAAAGGCGATAAGGGAGGTGAGCAAGGGAGAATGTGTTATAATGGGTGATTTTAACCATGGCCATATACAATGGGAATCATTAGAGAGTGCTGGAGGTGACGACCATCAGTTTCTACTTCTAACACAGGATTGTTTCCTTACTCAACATGTCTTGGAACCAACCAGAGGTGGGAATGTGTTAGATTTAATTTTGTCTTCTCAAAATGAATTAGTTGACAATGTTAAAGTACACGAACCTTTGGGTTCAAGTGACCATAACCAAATCCATTTTAATATAAAAGTAAAAACAGGGAATACATATAAAAAACAATGGAGGAGGAACTTCAACAAAGGCAAATATAAAGTGATGAGAACATATCTAGCAAATATAGATTGGAATAACTTGCTGAAGAACAAGACAGCAACAGAATGCTGGACTTGTTTAAAATATGAGATTGAGGGCATTATTGAGAAATTTATTCCATTAAGAAAACAAGGGAAAAGATCCAGGAAAAAACACCTGTCAAAAGAAGCTATTAGAAAAATTGCTCACAAACAGATGCTGTGGAAGGTCTATAAACACACTGGAAATGTAGAAGACTACACAAACTACAAAGAGGCACTTAACCTAGCTACAACTGAAATTAGAAAATCTAAAAGAACCTTTGAAAAAAAATTGGCAGGTAATATAAAAAATGACAGCAAGAGTTTCTATGCTTATGTAAGGAGTAAACAGAAAGTTCGAGATAAGGTCGGACCACTGGAAAACAACAGTGAAAACATAATTTCAGATGGGTTCCAAATGGCAGAGGTCCTGAATGAGTATTTCAGCTCAGTTTTTACCACAGAAGATATCAGCTCACTTCCAGTTCCATTGACTAAATTTGAGGGCAATAAATCAGAACATTTAGGGCAGTTATTTGTAACTCCTGAAATGATAGCAAAGAAAATTAAGAAGATGAAAGATAATAAATCACCTGGAGTTGATGGGATACCACCAAAACTGCTAAAGGAAATTGTTGATCAAATTAGTACACCACTTGCAAACTTATTTAACTTGTCACTAGAAGAAGGAATAGTTCCTTCAGAATGGAAAGAAGCAAACATTACGCCGCTATTTAAGAAGGGATCGAGGAAGAAGCCAGAAAATTACAGACCAGTGAGTTTAACATCAGTTGTATGTAAATTACTCGAAACATTAATTAGAGACCACATGGTGGAATTCCTCGTAAAACATAAATTAATAAATACATCTCAACATGGATTCCTAAAAGCAAGGTCATGTCTAACCAATCTCTTATGTTTTTTAGAAGAAATTACAAAGTGGGTAGATGACGGGTCACCAGTGGATGTTGTCTACTTAGATTTTCAGAAAGCTTTCGATAAAGTGCCACATCAAAGATTGTTACTTAAACTAAAAGCCCATGGTATAGGTAATGATGTAATCAACTGGATAGAAAAGTGGCTTACACACAGAAGACAGAGAGTAATAGTAGATGGTGAGATTTCAAACTGGAAATCTGTTTTGAGTGGGGTACCACAGGGATCAGTATTAGGCCCTATACTGTTTTTAATATATATAAATGATTTGGAAGATGACATATCTAGCAAAGTACTCAAATTTGCAGATGACACAAAAGTATTCAGAAAGGTTACTAATGATACAGATAAACAAAGTTTACAGGATGATCTAGATAAATTAGTTAAATGGTCAGAAAAATGGCAAATGTTATTCAATTTTGGGAAGTGTAAATGTATACACATAGGACATGGAAACATGGACGAAGAATATAAAATGGGGGATGCTGTACTAGGTAGAACCACACAAGAAAAGGACTTAGGAGTAACATTTAGTGCTGACATGAAAGTTTCAGAGCAATGTGGGATTGCTGCTTCGAAAGGAAATCAAATTCTAGGGCTAATTAGGAGAACTATCATGTATAAGGAGAAACAGCTAATTGTACCCCTGTACAAAGCAATAGTTAGACCACATTTGGAATATTGTATTCAAGCATGGAGGCCGTATCGTAAAAAGGACATAGACAAGCTAGAAAGAATACAACGAAGAGCAACTAAAATGATTCCAGAATTGAGAGACCTTAGTTACGAAAGTCGCTTATTACAATGTGGTTTGACAACACTAGAGACCAGGAGACTAAGAGGAGACCAAATAGAAGTGTTTAAAATAGTGAACGGTTATGAGGATGTTGATAGGAATATGTTCTTCAAACTTAAAGAAGGCAGTAGAACCAGAGGACACAAAGCAGCATTAGTTAAGGAGCAGTGTAGGTTGGACATGAGAAAGTACTCTTTCTCACAGAGGGTGATAAATGAATGGAACAAACTGCCAAATGATTGTGTTAATGCTAGTAGTGTGAATATGTTTAAAAATAGAATTGACAGATATCTGATAAGGGCGGGTTACACATAGATGAGAAAATTGTTGGACTCTCGATAAGCCATTGGCTTCCTTGTCCACTTGCCATCTGGAACTTGTTGTTCGAGATGGCAATCTTGTTAAATCTTGTTAAATCTAACAGCCTATATTATATCGACCTGCGGGTCACTTTACCGCAGAGAGCAAGTTATACGTCAAAATTACCCCGTTAAACTGTGGTACTTACTACCAACGAGTCATGTCCTCCGATCGCAATGGAGTTCTCAAAAATAGGCAAAACGAATGATTGCAAATGTAACAGTAACAGCAACAACTACTGAACTAGTGCAGCCAGCCACGCATGACCAGGGGCCCTGTCAGCACCCTACAACAGGGGCCGGGCATAACCGTCGTAATGAAAACTTAAACTGGGTCAAACTAATAAGTTAATATTATTGCTGTAAAACAGAACGAAGTAAAACAATAGATATACAACATAAGCTGTCACATATCTTATGCATGTGCATAAATACAACAAAACACACCAGTCAGCGAGTGACAGACATTCCGGATAACATAACACCTACTTAGTTTCCTGGTAGCTCGGTCTTCGGCCTTGACACTTCTCTACTGAATCAACCTAGTCGAGGCTAGAATCATTCGCGCGAACTCCCCACCAGTGGCGCCACATAGTGAATGTAAGGCTTACCTTGAAAGGGTTTGGGGCAGGGAGCCTATACTTGCTCATATATAGCCCTCCCCCCCAATCAGTGGTTATGGCAGTAATTTTGATATTTTGTTTTGAAATTGTTTACTGTTAGTGCATTGAAACAATCGCTTGTTAGGGTATTCCATGGCTTGATTACTCGCTGCGGATGATACAAAGGTTTTCAAAACGTTTACTACTGGTCCAAATTACCAGGATACACTTCAGAACGATTTAGATTATTTAACATCTTGGTCAAGTAAATGGTTATTAAGGTTCAACCCAGATAAATGTAATTTAATGCACGTAGGGAAAACAATACAGCAAGAGTATGCATAAAACCTGAAGATAGATAATACTGCCCATGAATTAGGAGGAATAGAAGAACAAAAAGACATTGGGGTTATAATTGATTCAAACCTAGAATTTAATAAACATATCAACCAAAAAATAAACAAAGCAAACAGTATCATGGCAGTTATTAGAAGGTCCTTTACAACCCTAAATCAACATAATTTTGTGTTATTATATAAAGCTTTAGTTAGGAGTCATCTAAATTATGCAATATCAATATGGTCCCCTTATAAACAGAAATACAAAGATGCCATCGAAAATGTGCAGAGACGCGCAACAAAGCAGCTTCTTGGTATGAAGAATATCCCTTACGAGGAAAGACTTCAGAGATTGAAACTTCCTACACTTGCATATAGACGAATTCGTGGTGATATGATTGAGGTATATAAACTGCTCAATGGGAAATATGACAGTGAGGTATCTAACATTGTCAAGCTGCACAAAGACAGTGATACAAGGGAAGGAACAAGGGGCATAGTTTGAAATTGTTTATAGAACGTTCTTGTACAAAGCTTCTCACTTAGAGTTACCAGATTATGGAATGAACTACCGGAAGTAGTTGTAACTGCCCCAAGTGTCAACTCATTTAAAAACCGTCTAGATAGACATTGGAGTACTGAAGAGTTTCTCTACAACCACAAAGCTGCCTTGCCAGGAAGTTAAAGGTAGATAGGGCATATGGCAGGGCGTAAAAAATAAAAAACAAATTAATAAAGGTAGGTAGGGCATATAGCAGGACGTAAAAATCAAAAACAAATTATTAAAGGTAGGTAGGGCATATGGCAGGGCGTAAAAAAATATATTAAAAAAATTACAATGAGTGGTTTTAGTGTACCAGAAAAACAAAAAGGAAGCAAGGCAAAAAAAGACGATGAGAGCGAAGACTTAGAGTCTGACGTGTTCAGATTAAAAAATAATGAAAGTAACAAAATTGATAAAAAAAATACAATTGTGACAAACTACTTCTTCCTTGCCAGCGGCAAATCGATGTCAAGGCAAAGGCGAAGTCCTCACATGCACGGGAGACCTTGCATTTGTAACATGGATGCCTGTTGGATGATTCACATTTAATGATGTCAGTATCTTCGGGAATACCAACGATATACCAAAGCAAAAATGGCAGACGCAGTTGCGAGAATCGTAGAGTCCGACAATGTTTATTTGGGGTCATGCCTCAGTTAGACTTCCTGGTGTGTTACACGAATGTAGGGCATAGTAAGTTTGTGGATATAGGAAGTTAAAAAAATTCATACGATCTGACA
The DNA here is from genome assembly GCA_009193005.1 of Lamellibrachia luymesi. NCBI lineage: Eukaryota > Metazoa > Annelida > Polychaeta > Sabellida > Siboglinidae > Lamellibrachia > Lamellibrachia luymesi. The sequence continues at coordinate 25,603 of SDWI01002816.1, forward strand.
TAAGTGCATGTGAGCGGGACATCGCCAGGTTTGCTGGTGGAAGCTGTTGAGAGTGAAATGGTGGATTTTTAGATGATTTTAATAGGAGGAAGGATATCTGTGATTTGTTGGCCACTAGACATGTGTGCCCCGTAATTCATGCCAATATTGGTAAACATTGAGGGGTATCGCACATACAGGCATATTACAAGAGTTAGACAGGTCTAATTTTGAGAAAATTCGACCAGCATGTCAGTGGGAAGATAATAGTGGCTATAAAAACTTTTAGAAATTTTGATGGTCACGTTTTCTTACAATTATACAAAATGTTAACATGGCCACGAATGGGAAATGTAACTGTAGGCTGAACCCTGAAGGATATTACGCCAATTTACTTCATACAG
>SDWI01002818.1:2781-14023 GCA_009193005.1 Lamellibrachia luymesi
ATATATATATATATATATATATATATATCAATATTACTGGAATGCTAGATGATTTAAACAATGCGCAAAAAGAAAATGCAAAGTAAGAAACACGGCAGTTGACGAAGAATAGGTTAGTTATTACTGGCTTGACTCGTGCCCGTGCTACTACTGAAAACATGAAACATGGTTAAAATGTAGATTCACTATTTCCGTAAAATATAGACAAAATACTTTTTATTTTAAAGTTCCGTTCATCGACTGTTTGCTGATGCGAACGTACATTCAACGTTAATATGTCTATTTAATTATTAACATTTGAAGCACTCTCATTAAATAACCCTTAGGCTCGCGTGTGTAGATTTATGCACCTGTCGGGCTTTCAGGTGTCAAATTAATTGTCAGCGCGATGTGGCTGGTGGTATCTGGTACAAGACAATCCCGAATAATAAAAGCTTGCATCAAGCCACAATTCCCACTGATACGAAGCAACGTCTACAATTGCAAAAACGTGACAAGAAGATAAAGAATTTGCTGAGCCCAGGATCCATCCTCCCATCGATTGTCACAATTCTTGTGAACATCACCTACTTCATATGGCTGTGGAAAACACCATTCGACTTCAAGGACATAATCGCTAGCACATTCTACGTGACTACAATGGCAAGTATGAATACCAAGATGATGACTTTGGTTGGAAAGAGTTTTAAGTACGCTGAAATAAGCAATCTAAATTGTAAAATCCTTGCGTGTCGATGTATATCCTCCTGCCGAACACAATTAACGGTATCGCGGGTTTAGGATCACAACTCACCTCAGCCAAGCTCAACGACGCCATTTTCTTGATGCAAGACGCCAATGTAGACGTCTCCATTCCAAGATTCAACATGACGCTGAGAGTACAACTGAAGAAAACATTGATGACAAAAGGTGTGAAGGACTTGTCTGGAAATGCCGATATGTCGGGCATCGACGGTAGGCACGTCTTGTTTGTATCGCCCACAAGGCCTACATCTACGTGAAGGAGGAAGGGACGGAGGCAGCCGCTGCCACTGCGGTAATAATAAATCGATGTGAATCTCAGACCCGGAAGATCTTCAAAGCCAACCATCCGTTCGTGTTCTTCATCCGTGAGAAGGTCACCGATAGCTTCCTCTTCAGCGGCAGTAGTAGTATATGGTATTTATGGAAAATGCCATGACTTCATTCGAACGTTCCAGAAAGCGGCGATGTTTTTTGTTGACCTTGACCTTTTGACCTCGCGGTGTTCATGCAGACTCGTATCATTATAGGCGATATGTAGGTGTCTACGCGAAACGACATACGTCGAAAAGTTCTCGATATAATGTAATGATGCAATATGCGTCGTATAGCTTACATGCACGGCTACGTTTTTCCCGCTGCATGCACGAACTTTCGTCCGCTAGGTTTCAGTCTACTAGCAGGGTGAAAAGGCGTGACTTCGTTCGAACGTTCCAGAAAGCGACGATGTTTGTTTGTTGACCTTGACCTTTTGACCTCGCGGTGTTCTTGCAGACTCGTATCATTATGTAAGTGTCGACGGGAAACGACATACGTCGAAAGGTTCTCGATATAATGCAATGATGCAATATGCGTCGTATAGCTTACATGCACAGCTACGTTTTTCCCGCTGCATGGACGAGCATTCGACCGCTAGGTTTCAGTCTGCTAGCAGTGTGAAAATGTGGGATCGTGTTTCTTTTCGTGAGCGTGGAAAATTCCATGACGTCGTTCGAACGTTCCAGAAAGGAAAAAAAAAAACTAAACCGGTTCTGTACCCAGACACGTCTCGAAAAGCGTGTCATAATCGTCAGTGTTAAACCGAAGACGACAGAATTAGGGTTACTAACCCTAAACCTAACTGGTAATTGCATAAGTACAACAGGTCGGTGATCTTTGACCTTTGACCTTTCATTAGGGTTACTAACCCTACAGGGTTNCTAAATGGCAATTGCATAAGTACAACAGGTCGGTGATCTTTAACCTTTGACCTTTCATTAGGGTTACTAACCCTACAGGGTTCGTATTAGGGTTCACTACAGATGACAGAATTAGGGTTACTAACCCTAGCCCCAACTGGCAACTGAATAAGTACAAAAGGTCGGTGACCTTTGACCTTTCATTAGGGTTACTAACCCTACAGGGTCCGTATTAGGGTTCACTACAGACGACAGAATTAGGGTTACTAACCCTAACCCTAACTGACAATTGTATTCACACTTGATGAGGTGACGTCATAGGACGCAATTTTTGTCAATTTATGCTAATTTATGAAATGAGCTGTGACGTCATAGTTCACGTGACGGCTCTCGACCCATCAGAGCCGTCGACACACTTGACCCGTAGCGCCCTCTGGTGATAATATTACCGTAAAACAGTACCTCAGGGGCGATAATAGGGGATTACCTCGTTGCGCCCCCTGGTGTTGAAACTGTTCTCGACCAATGAGAAAGAGCCCCAAAATCTGCTCATTTGAGCTGTAATAGGGGATTATACCGTGGCGCCCCTGGCGGCAATAAGCGCACGACCAATCAGAACGCTCCATTTCAAATTTCGGCCAATCAGAATGAGCCCCAAAATCTGCTCATTTTTAAGCCTTTACAATTGCACATGTACTACTATCCTTCCTATGTCTGGCAGTCTATTACCGTAAGTTTGTAGATGGGTATTCCAAGATCGCCGCACCATTGCATGATCTCACGTGGACGACACCACCTAACCAGATAAGTTGTAGTGAGGAAGCGAACAATTCGTTCAACCAACTATCACAGGCCCTTTGTAATGTACCGTACTTAAGTTGCCCGACACGAATAAGACGTTTATCGTACGCACAGACACGTCTGATACAGGACTGGGAGCGATGTTGCTCCAGGGAACGGAACGTTGTTTCCCGTAGCTTTTGCTAGCAAGAAGCTTTCCCCCATACTCCGTAGTAGAGAACAAATGTTTGGGAACTGTGTGGGGACTCCAGAAATGTAACCTATACTTGTGTGGCCAAAGTTTTGTTGTACAATGTGATCAACGATCCCTCAAATTTCTGAACACAGCGAAATTGACAAAAGACCGCGTAATGCGGTGGGCTTTTGAAAGTCCAACCCTATCTTTTCCGGGTAGAGTCCATCCCCTGGACTGATAACGAAGGAGCAGGTAGACTACTTGAGCCTCATGGAATAGATGCAGGTGTTGTCAAGGTAGTTGGACACAGTAGTGTCAAATTATAGTGTAAAGTGTACCGAGAATTACTTACTAATTTGAGTTGTTGAATGCCGTATTGTATATTGTGCATTGTGTGATTAGTGGAAAGAATTATGATGTTATGAGAGTTAATAACTTTTTGCTGCGAAGCTCAGGAAATAGATTCGTAGCGGGAGATAATGTAGCATTTTTGCTTTTTTATCAGAATGCTATTTCCCGTTTCTGTATTTATTAGTTAACCTTTCAAGTATGATGGAATGCATCGGCCTTTGTTAGAGCCGACCAGTATTATATCATTTGTTTGCTCAAGCATGCCCGTGTCCGTACCTATGGCGTGAGTTTGTTTATCTTAGGCCGTGTTCACATACAACGTTAATCTGCATTAGGATGCGGATCCCAATTCGGGTAGCGCAATGTGAACACCCTTAATCCGCATTAAGCTACCCGAATTCTAATGCGGGAAAACAGGTGGATTAGGATGCGGATTAGCCAATGTGAACGCTCCGTTTGCCAAGATTCGGCGATGGCGGCGCTGCTGCATGACAGAGGGCCGTAATCTCGTATGACCCGCACACCACGCCCTCCGGTGCACTAATTCGGTTGGCGGTTTAATCCGGCTTAACTTGGTGTATGTGAACAGAGCCGAATTAGTTAATCCGCATCGTAATTCGGCTGAAAATTAGATGTGAACACGGCCTCAGAGAATGATGTATATTTAGTAGGTAAGGACTAAATATTTAGGGAGTAGCGGGATAGACCAGGAGACAGTGATTGGTGAACTAGTGTCATGTGTTATCTCAGAAACAAGGAGTATAAAGGAGACTGAATACACGTGTGAGGCATCTCGGTGAGCAGGCAGATCAGGGTGAAAGTAGAGTGGACACAGAAGGGTCGCATAGCCCAGCGTGGGCGTCTGGAAGTCAGACGAAGGACACGTATGAGTCAACCTCGTGTAAGGTGTAACTTTAAGCGAGGAGGTAGAAGTGTCTACGCTCCCCTATAACTAAGAAGCAACGTGTTAAACGTGAGAAATTGACTGAAAACATAGCCGAGATGCTTAGCGAATATCGAAGTGGCGTTGCGATGCCAAAACGCCACTAGCGAGACGACACCCGTTGCGAAGAAAGACGGTCTGGATAACCGTAACAGAACGACTGAACGACGGCAGACCGCAGAATCGTCTCTCCACTACGTTCGCGGCACGACGGCCGTTGCCGTATGTTAGAACAACGACATACAATTTAGTTTAGTGAGGAAAAGAGACCTAATTTTTTTGTTAGATTGGTGCATCTAGATTAATAATCATGAAGCACTCAGCAGCGATGAAGAAACGCTCAACACAACTGTTACTCCGGTACGTCTGCAGGCCTTCTACGAACAGCGACAGAAACCGATAACATCACTGAAAGCAAAGGTATACCAGGAAGAGAGCAATGTTGTCCGGAGCCTCCACATTCTTCGTGATATTGACAGTGAATCCTTCAGCTATAAGTGGATTAAATACCCTGCTTCTCTCATTGAGCAAGATGATCAAGGTTACGTCACGAGGAAGGGTAATAAGGCAGATGATCAAGGTTACGTCACGAGGAATGGCAATAAAGCAGATTATGTTGTAGCTATGAAGTGTCAACTTGGAGATTCCTGGGTAGAAGAAGACCACTTACCACCCGCTAGTGGTAATATTGTGCTGCTGGTTGATGCCATGGCATTTATACATCGGCAGCAGGATACCGGTTGTAAGACGTTCCTCAATATGGCAACTCGTTATCTGCATAAGTTGCTGATGTTCCGTCCACCAGGGTGCAACATGGTCAACTTGGTTGGTGATCGGTATGGTGTATAATTGAGCCTAAACGAACCAGAAAGGGTTAGACGACAGAAGACACAAGATGAAAGTCGCACAAATGAGATTCATGATAACCTTTCCATACCATGGAAGTCTTTCATCGCTAATGCTAAGAACAAAGCAGCGTTGCAAAGTTACCTAGCCGAAATGTGGTGCAAACATCCTGAAATGGTCCCTAGAGATGTGTAGCTTATCCTTGGAGGCTTCTCCAGTGAATCTGTCATCATTCAAGGAAATGGACCACAAGCCTTTCCAGATGTATCGTATGAATCTCACTAGGAAGCAGATACACGTATCTTTGCACATCTCGTATACTGTGTGCAGCACTACTGCTAACTCACATGCTGTGATATAAGCCACGGACACTGACATTCTGGTGATGACCTTCTACCACAGCGTATGCCTGGTCTGGAAGAACTCTGGGTGCAGAAAGGGCGACATACATATCTTATCACCGGATTGCGAGACAGCTGGCTGAAAAGAATCATATGTTGGTGTCTTCAGCTACATCAGCTCTGCTGTGTGGTCCCGTCATGAGTGGGTGTGACACAGTGAGTTACCCCTTCCGAGGCGGACAGAAAAAGGCGTATAAGGTAGTTATGTCTTCTGCACAAGATATAACTGCATTGGCCACGTATGGAGACACTGATGTTTCCTTGTCTGATGAAGTAAACAAATCAGTATCTTCTACCTGAAGCTATACGGCAACTTTGACGGCAATCTGGATGAAGCCAGAGCCCATGCATTCAGTACGACAAAGTGGGACCTCAGGTGTCTTCCTCCAACGGAAGATGCATTTCACTACCATATGCTGCCTGCACTCTTCCAAATTCTCATTTAGAAAAACAATCTATAGAACTGTTGCAGAATATTCTATAGGAGTTTTGCGGACACAACTGTGTAGAATTAAGAAAATATTATATCCAATTTTATAGAGTATTCTATAGAATGTTTGTGGACATAGTTACAGAATTTGCAGTTTCTAAAGTTTTCTATTCGATATTATGCTATGCTCTGTAGAATTCTATAAAATTATATACAAATCTATGGAAAATTGAAGTAGACATAAACTATTTCTATAAAATCTGTATAATTCTACAGATTTATATATATTTATATAGCTTTAAGTAGATTTATATGCATTTTCATAGAACTTAAAAAATAATTCAATAGTTTTTTTGCTAAGGGTCATGTGCTGGAGGTGTTGGTTGAACGTTGCGAACTTATCTCAGGGCCCCAGCCACCGTGCTCGTTAGCCACAACATTCTCTAAACATTAAGGTGGTTCGTTCGTACCCCCCCCCCGAATATTATGAAGACGAGCATGTCACATTATCTCATTCATTAATAAAAAAAAAACATCTTAGTCGTTGGTTAATTTCAATTTACTATTTATTACGTGATATATCGATAATGTGTTGGTCTTCAATAAATAGTCATGTAAACATTAAACGTCTTACCTTCCGAATCGGGTGAATTTCCCAATCAGTTGACACGAATTAGAGGTAGACCTCTAACCAAGAGTGTTTTTCTTCTGAACCACGTTTCCCGGACGATCTGAAAAGGTTTACGTTCGAGAGTTGTTTATCGATCTGTGATCGCCTACGCACTGACTACGCACTGCTGAAGTGTACAGACAGCATAAAAGAACACAACCAGTAGACCCAGTAGCTAAATAATTAATGATGTAATTTCGTGTCAACAGATGCTTGGCTGTAACATCTGGGCCGGGCCTGCTAAATATCGATGTATGCAAATTCCATGTTCAATCCTTGTTTTGTGACAGGTTATGTATAAAAGTAGTGTACAGTAAACATTAAAGCACCGTAAATTGTGTAATGAAATGACAACGGCACTTTCGTCAGTCACTTAGTAAGATTCACGTTAAGACTATCGTAACAATACTTCCCTTTTTTGGGAAATATCCGAAGAAATAATCTGTTCCCCTCTGTGCAACTGTCTGTGTATCTTGTTACTTTATGCTCTGTGTGTGAATATTGGCTGCTCTGAGAAGTGCCTGTCTCGTGACATCGGTAGACTCTTCCCCGTGGTGGGGTGGTGTGTGTCTCATCCAAGAACATTTCTCTTTTCGATCTCTTTCCTGATGCTGTGTCTGTGTGTCCTCATTATATTGAGCTCTCACTCTGTGGTCTTGTCTAGCCACTTTATGTTTATTAAACTATGATAATCAACTGATCTAAGAGAAGGCAAACTCCAAAACGAGATCCATGTAAGAGAACTGGGGCCCTCACAATGTATTTACCAAAACAGTGATGTTGAACGTAACACAGGGTGGATGACATGTTCAGACATTCAACGGCCATCGTTGTTAATGTCCAGCGGAATAGGGAAACTGGACAGCCTCATGAAACGGTCCCTAAGCGTATAAACAATCGATACATTTAGTGGGGACGCGTAAATGACTGATTTGTACGGTGGATTTCGCTAAATACTGCCATGAAAACAGACTCTGCAATGTCATAGATGCAGCACCTTTAAACATCACCACCCATTATATAGCGATGCGTACATTGTTATTCTAAATTAAAAGATATGTATCCAGCCATAGATTGAGGAGACGACATTGTTCCAGCCATCGATGGCCAAGTAGGCGGTGCTCCAGCCATCGATGGCCAAGTAGGCGGTGCTCCAGCTATCGATGTCCAAGTAGGCGGTGCTCCAGCCATCGATGGCCAAGTAGGCGGTGCTCCAGCTATCGATGTCCAAGTAGGCCAGCGTTTCCCAACCTGGGGTACACGTGCCCCCGGGCGTACGCCAGAGGTTTTCCAGGGGGTACGCAGAGGGTTGGCTTAACCTAAGGTTGCGTGCAACGGTGCATCAATTTTGTCACTTCGTGTCGTCCACGAAAGAGAAAATGTGTTTCAATAATACTATCAAATTCAAAGAAAACATTATTTTCATGCAAATATTAAACGCTATTCGATAACGTTGTCACCCAAGACCATAAACTATTTTTCCAAGTTCAAATACAGATGGGCACCTACATCACTGCTACACCGATGTCATTGCTGCTCTCGGGGGAGATACAAGTTCAAATACAGATGGGCACCTACCTCACTACTACATCGATGTCATTGTTGCTCTCGGGGGAGATACAAGTTCAAAGACAGATGGGCACCTACCTCACTACTACACCGATGTCAACTTCCAACGCCCTCAATACCCGGCCCTTCCAACGCCCTCAATACCCGGCTCTTCTAACGCCCTCAATACCCGGCTCTTCTAACGCCCTCAATACCCGGCTCTTCTGACTCTTGTGCCTCGTCGTGCATCGTTTCAGCTGCCAAAGAGTCATCCGGCTGCGATTCGTCACGTAAAACAGAGAAGGAAGAGACGATACAATTTATCGTCTCGGGAATTTCGATTTGTTTTAATGTACGAACCATCCCCGAACACACTGACAAACAATCACACCCACCAACATCTGTATATTATAGATGTTGAGTTGATACTTAGCAAGGGCTTAATGATGCACCATTACATGTCTGTGACGTTACACTGCAGCCGTTTTACTTCGTAACTTCGATCGTTGCATATGTTGTGGACTGGCGACGTTTCTTGGCTGGGTCAGAGGATGAATTCACTCCCGATTATAACCATAAAACTGACAAACATTTTACTGATTCTTCTTCTCTGATAGGGAATAAATATAACGACTTTGCAATATTCGTGATCCCGACGTCAGGAATCAGTGGTTATCTTCATCGCGGTCTGACCCCACTTGGTTCGAACGAAATGAGTTCATGAAGCAAGTTTGATGTTGTTGATGATGCACAGCGTTGTGTAGAGTTGTTGTCTTCTCTAGTCTAGAGTTAATTAGTCAATGTCAGGTTACACGTTGAACTCCAGCGTGGGATGTTTTACTTCCTCTGGCATAGACACAAGGCAGAAGGCAACGACAGTTTTGAGTGTCCTTTCCACAAGACACAAGATACACGCTGGTGAAAATCTGGAAGGCTAAGAAGATCAAGTTAAACACCAAGCTGAGGATGTTGACAGTTTGCATAAACATATTCACACCCAAACCACCTCTTGTGCTTCCACGTGAATGTATTCCTAACTATACCCCTGATTCCTACACAGAGGAGGGTGGCTATTATAATCCGCTCAACGTGAAAATGTTGTTATATTTTTGACAGACGTCTAAAACGTGATTGGGGGGGGTCAGTTAGATAAATCCTCAAGGATGGTATACTGGCAATGTATCGATACAAAATAAAATTGGTGCGGCATATTTCAACATGCCATAATAGTTGTGCACGAGGTGATTATAGCATACAACTTGATGCATATGTAGACTAATGTATCATTTTCAGATATTGGGTCATTTGAACGTATACATGTGTAGGCCGCCATGTTGAATTTCAAAATGGCTTCCATAACAAATGAGTCCGAAATATATTTTTGCGATTATTTATGTGACGCTTAATATAGAAAACGGTAGAAATACAGTGCGTATAGTTTTTACTGATTTGGACTAACGCGCCATGTTGTGAATAACTCGAATCTTTGATGGTGACAAGATATTATATCCAGGTCCAACATCCTTCAGCTCGTTGACACACCAACACCATCAACAACAACTACTACAACAACAACTCCAACAACTACAACAACAACACAACTGTGTGTCGTGTCTTAATAAAATACGCCAGAATCTCTTACGAATACGGCGGTGTCAAACTAAAAAGACACCGGGAAGTAAATACAAGACACTCGGTGAAAACATGTTACAGTACACAAATGTCAGTGACATCAGTCGTACAGCCCTATACATGTACATGTTACAGTACACAAAGGTCAGTGACATCAGTCGTACAGCCCTATGCATAACAATAACAACAATAATACAAAGCTGCACGTAACAGAGAATAGACTGCGTCGACCATCGGCCACTGAGGACAAAAACGAACCAGTCGCTTCCAAACGCACGGATCAGTGTAATCAAGCATAGGAATAATTACAAATAAATCTTATTTGTTATGTGGTGAATCAGATTCTAATAAGTTCTTCACGAAGCTTCAACGTTTTACCGTCGTGTTCTTGCCAGTGTCGCACTTGTTGACGACACTGACCCGGCTAAGCATGAAGGACCTGTTTGCTCTCGCATCTTGGTCTCAGCATATCCTACGACAGTGTGTGCCACCAGTGCCGTAGTAGTTCGTCCACCAACTAGGCGAGGCAGTTTAGTCACAACTGCTACTGTGCACGATATTGATCACAAACCTATCTCGACGACAGATAAACACTCCCCTTCCATGGAACTGACATATGAATTATTCAATGAAGTCTATGGAAGCGTTCATCGCGGCATTGTTGCTCTCGGGGGAGATACAAATTCAAAGACAGATGGGCACCTACATCACTGCTACACCGATGTCATTGTTGCTCTCGGGGGAGATACAAGTTCAAATACAGATGGGCACCTACCTCACTGCTACACCGATGTCATTGTTGCTCTCGGGGGAGATACAAGTTCAAAGACAGATGGGCACCTACCTCACTGCTACACCGATGTCATTGTTGCTCTCGGGGAAGATACAAGTTCAAAGACAGATGGGCACCTACCTCACTACTACACCGATGCGCTTCCAGTTGCATCTATTATCAACGAATCACCGGATTCAGCTTCAAGTTTGACGTCCTTGATCAGTTTGAACAAGATGTACAGGAAGAGAGGAAGTGGTGGCTGGAGAACGCAAGACAAAATGATGACGACCCAAATGAAGAAAACTGGAAAATACACATCGGGCTGCATACCATGCAAGACGGCAGTTACCTGGAGATGGAACAATCTCACCCGCTGCTCTACTTCCTCCATTCCATCACATTGCTCAAACAGTGGCAACGATAAGACATTCTATGGATGTGGTAAACAATGCAGTTGACCATCTCAACAAGGGCCACACAATCGTATTGACTTTTGATCGGCTGCTATATTAAACAGATCCAGTTAAAGAGGCCAGAGAAATATGGTAAAGATCAGATCGTGGTGATGTTTGGCTCCACGCAGAGATGACTAGGGGAGAGAGGGGGAATAGAGAGAGAGCGGGGAGAGAGGGTGAGAGAGGGAGATAGAAGGGGAGAGAGATGGAGAGAGGGAGAGAGAGAGGGGGAGAAGGGAGAGAGAGGGAAAGAGAGAGAGGGAGAGAGACAGTGAGAGAGAGAGAGAGAGAGAGAG
>SDWI01002819.1:8858-19080 GCA_009193005.1 Lamellibrachia luymesi
GGGACAGACAGATGCGGATGTAGACACCAGGTACAGACGGGGCAGACAGAAGCGGGAGTAGACACCAGGTACAGACGGGACAGACAGATGCGGGTGAAGATACCAGTTACAGACGGGGCAGACAGATGCGGGTGTAGACACCAGTTACAGACGGGGCAGACAGATGCGGATGTAGACACCAGGTACAGACGAGAAAGACAGATGCGGGTGTATACACCAGTTACAGACGGGGCAGACAGATGCGGGTGTAGACACCAGTTACAGAAGGGGCAGACAGATGCGGGTGCAGACACCAGTTACAGACGGGACAGACAGATGCGGGTGTAGACACCAGGTACAGATGGGGAAGACAGATGCGGGTGATGACACAAGGTATAGACGGGGCAGACAGATGCGAGTGTAGACACCAGTTACAGACGGGACAGACAGATGCGGATGTAGACACCAGTTACAGAGGGGACAGACAGATGCGGGTGCAGACACCAGTTACAGACGGGGCAGACAGATGCGGATGTAGACACAAGGTACAGACGGGACGGACAGATGCGGGTGTAGACACCAGTTACAGACGGGACAGACAGATGCGAGATGCGGGTGTAGACACCAGTTACAGACGGGGCAGACAGATGCGGGTGTAAGCACCAGTTACCGACGGGGCAGACAGATGCGAGTGTAGACACCAGTTACAGACAGGACAGACAGATGTGGGTGTAGACACCAGTTACAGACGGGACAGACAGATGCGGATGTAGACACCAGGTACAGACGAGACATACCGATGCGGGTGTATACACCAGTTACAGACGGGACAGACAGATGCGGGTGTAGACACCAGGTACAGACGGGATAGACAGATGCGGGTGTAGACACCAGGTACAGACGGGACAGACAGATGCGGNTTTGAAACTACTTGAGTAAAAGTAAAAGTAATTCACTTTGAAACTACTTGAGTAAAAGTAAAAGTAATTCACTTTGAAACTACTTGAGTAAAAGTAAAAGTAATTCACTTTGAAACTACTTGAGTAAAAGTAAAAGTAATTCACTTTGAAACTACTTGAGTAAAAGTAAAAGTAATTCACTTTGAAACTACTTGAGTAAAAGTAAAAGTAATTCACTTTGAAACTACTTGAGTAAAAGTAAAAGTAATTCACTTTGAAACTACTTGAGTAAAAGTAAAAGTAATTCACTTTGAAACTACTTGAGTAAAAGTAAAAGTAATTCACTTTGAAACTACTTGAGTAAAAGTAAAAGTAATTCACTTTGAAACTACTTGAGTAAAAGTAAAAGTAATTCACTTTGAAACTACTTGAGTAAAAGTAAAAGTAATTCACTTTGAAACTACTTGAGTAAAAGTAAAAGTAATTCACTTTGAAACTACTTGAGTAAAAGTAAAAGTAATTCACTTTGAAACTACTTGAGTAAAAGTAAAAGTAATTCACTTTGAAACTACTTGAGTAAAAGTAAAAGTAATTCACTTTGAAACTACTTGAGTAAAAGTAAAAGTAATTCACTTTGAAACTACTTGAGTAAAAGTAAAAGTAATTCACTTTGAAACTACTTGAGTAAAAGTAAAAGTAATTCACTTTGAAACTACTTGAGTAAAAGTAAAAGTAATTCACTTTGAAACTACTTGAGTAAAAGTAAAAGTAATTCACTTTGAAACTACTTGAGTAAAAGTAAAAGTAATTCACTTTGAAACTACTTGAGTAAAAGTAAAAGTAATTCACTTTGAAACTACTTGAGTAAAAGTAAAAGTAATTCACTTTGAAACTACTTGAGTAAAAGTAAAAGTAATTCACTTTGAAACTACTTGAGTAAAAGTAAAAGTAATTCACTTTGAAACTACTTGAGTAAAAGTAAAAGTAATTCACTTTGAAACTACTTGAGTAAAAGTAAAAGTAATTCACTTTGAAACTACTTGAGTAAAAGTAAAAGTAATTCACTTTGAAACTACTTGAGTAAAAGTAAAAGTAATTCACTTTGAAACTACTTGAGTAAAAGTAAAAGTAATTCACTTTGAAACTACTTGAGTAAAAGTAAAAGTAATTCACTTTGAAACTACTTGAGTAAAAGTAAAAGTAATTCACTTTGAAACTACTTGAGTAAAAGTAAAAGTAATTCACTTTGAAACTACTTGAGTAAAAGTAAAAGTAATTCACTTTGAAACTACTTGAGTAAAAGTAAAAGTAATTCACTTTGAAACTACTTGAGTAAAAGTAAAAGTAATTCACTTTGAAACTACTTGAGTAAAAGTAAAAGTAATTCACTTTGAAACTACTTGAGTAAAAGTAAAAGTAATTCACTTTGAAACTACTTGAGTAAAAGTAAAAGTAATTCACTTTGAAACTACTTGAGTAAAAGTAAAAGTAATTCACTTTGAAACTACTTGAGTAAAAGTAAAAGTAATTCACTTTGAAACTACTTGAGTAAAAGTAAAAGTAATTCACTTTGAAACTACTTGAGTAAAAGTAAAAGTAATTCACTTTGAAACTACTTGAGTAAATGTAAAAGTAATTCACTTTGAAACTACTTGAGTAAATGTAAAAGTAACTTGTAAAAGAAAATAGTTGAGTAAAAGTAAAATTACTTTTCAAAAGTAATTGAAGTAAAAGTAAAAAGTAAAAATTAGTTTCAAGCGAGTATTGAAAATTTTCTATTTAAGAGTGATCAGCTTCACCAGCAACTGATTGTCAAAAGGTTTGTCTCCGATGCGAGAACTTACTGGCGTAAAAAATGAGAAAATGCTGTGTAGTCCTCCTCTGATGTGAAAGTAGTAAATGCTATGGATGGTGTGGGCCCCATCTGTTGAGGGTCAATTCTGTGGGCTCCATCTATCGTGAGTAAATTCTGTGGTCTCCATTTCTCATGAGTAAATAATGTGCACTCCATCTCTTATGAGTAAATGTTGTGGATTCCATATCTCATCAGCAAATGCTGTGTATTCCATCTCTCGTGAGTAATTGCTGTGTACTTTCATCAGTAAATAATGTATACTCCATCTCTCGTCTGTAAAATCTGTGGACCTCATCTCTTGAGAGTCAATGCTGTGGACTCTATGAATCGAGAGAAAATGCTGTGGACTCCACATCTCATGTGAAAATGTTGGGATCTCCATCTTTCATGAGTAAATGCTGAATATTCCATCTCTCAAGAGTAGATGCTGTTAACTCCATCTCTCATCAGCAAATTATGTGTACTCCATCTCTCACGAGTAGCTGCTGTGGACTTCATCTTTTGGGAATCAATGCTGTGGACTCCATATCTCGTGAGTAAGTCCTATGGACTCCACATGTTTAAATAAATGTTGTGGACTAATGATGCAGAAGAAGCGGAAACAACAATTGACGACCGATATCATTGCCAGTCTCACCACGGACTATAGGTAAAACGAGAAGAACAACAATCGACGACCGGTATCATTGCCAGTCTCACCACGGACTGTAGGTAAAACGAGAAGAACAACAATCGACGACCGGTATCATTGCCAGTCTCACCACGGACTGTAGGTAAAACGAGAAGAACAACAATGGACGACCGGTATCATTGCCAGTCTTACCACGGACTGTAGGTAAAACGAGAAGAACAATAATCGACGACCGGTATCATTGCCAGTCTCACCACGGACTGTAGGTAAAACGAGAAGAACAACAATCGACGACCGGTATCATTGCCAGTCTCACCACGGACTGCAGGTAAAACGAGAAGAACAACAATCGACGACCGGTATCATTGCCAGTCTCACCACGGACTGTAGGTAAAACGAGAAGAACAACAATTGCATCTCTCATGTGTAAATCCTATGGACTCCATTTGTTTTGAACAAATGCTGTGGGTTTCATCTCTTTTGAGTAAATAATGTGGACTCCATCTGTCTTGAGTAAATGCCGTGTAGTCCATATCTCATGAGTAAGTGTTGTGTACTCCATATGTCACGGGTAAAAACTCGCTGAATAAATGTTGTGTACCTCATCTGTCATTGGTAAATGCTGTTTACTCCATCTCTAATATATGTTGTGGACTCCATCTCTCATGAGTAAATAATGTGTACTCGATCTCTCGTCTGTAAAAGTTGTGGACCTCATCTGTTGAGAGTCAATGCTGTGGAATCAGTCGTGAGAAAAGAAAATGCTGTGGACTCTACTTCTGATGTGAAAATGTTGGGAACTCCATCTCTTATGAGTAAATGTTGTGAACTCCTTCTCTTCTTAGTTAATTCTGTGGACTATTGATGAAGAAGAAGGGGAAATAAAAATCGATGACCGATGTCTTTGCCGGCCTCACCCCGGACTATAGGGAAAAGGAGGAGAGCAACAATAGCATCTGTCATGTGTTAATGCTGTTAACTCCAACTCTCATGGGTAAATACTGTGTTATAAATCTCTGATGAGTAAATGCTGTGCACTCCATCTGTCATAAGCATAACATGCCCCGTACTCCATATCTCATTAGTAAATGCTACGTAATCCATCTCTGAGGTGTAAATGCTATAGACTCTATGTCTCATGACTAAATGTCATGTACCCATCTCTCATGAGAGTATACTGTGGACTCCATCACTCAAGAGTAAATACTGTGGACTCCATCACTCAAGAGTAAATACTGTGGACTCCATCACTCAAGAGTAAATACTGTGGACAGGGAAAGAAGGAAAGCAACCATTGTAATTGTTGTGGTCTTCATAAGTTGTGAATAAATGCTGTGGACTCCACTTCTCACGAGAGTCAATGTTGTGGACTCCACCTCTCACGAGAGTCAATGCTGTGGACTCCATTTTTTTGTGTGAAAATGCTGTGGACTCCATCTCTCATGTGAAATGAGAGCATGCAAGTGATAGAGAGCTCAAAATAGAACATTTCCTCACGTGGAAGCCGTATATAAAAACTTTTCATTACTGGTATATTCTACCACATATTAATTACTGCATCACAATTTTGGGCAATGCACCGCCATCAGAGCGTATCCTCAAACTACAGAAACGTGGTGCCAGAATGATCACAGACTCTGAATACAAAGCAGAACGTGTCTCGCTCATGAAGCAGCAGTTTCATCGAGTCTCAAGTGTCTCTAATCGAAGCTCTCAATCTCGTACAACAGCACGAACTCATATATTCAAAACTTCAATTGCCGTCACCGGTTTGAATATATGAAACAATCTACATACAATCATCCTACATCTGCCTAAGTACCTTCAAAAAGTCAAACATGTTCCACCTGTCAAAAGACAGGTAATGGTATGGGCTACAGATACAGCTGAAAGGTTGTATGCCTGCACATATTGGGATGTCCTCTTTGAGGGCACTCATGACATAAATTAGCGTGCTGATTTTCTCACTGACTACGTAAAGTTCTGTCAAGACTCTATCGTCCCAGAAAAGACTGTCACTGTGTATCCTAACACCAAACCCTCGATCACACAAAGAAGACAGTGATCAACAAACAGAATGCCTTCGAATCTCGAAACGCGGCTGCCATCCGGGAGGCTAACCCAATGCTTAGAGCAGACATTGGCCTTGCCAAATACGCTTTTCGAGATAAAGTAAAAAGGCATTATCAGCCCATGAACACTCGTGGCGCTTTCATAAATCTCAAGGTGATGGCCGGCGATGTCAATGCCAACGACAGTTGAAGATCTAGTACACTGCCTGATGCTGTAGATCTAAAAAAATTCTACACTCTCTTTGACACCAAGGACTTTACATCCGAGAGAGATCATCATCTCCAAAAACGACGTGACACGCCAGTTCAAGAAAACCAGCATATGGAAAACTCCCGGGTCGGACAGCATTTAGGGCCACTTTGTATATACCTGTGCCGAGGAATTGGCGCCTATGTTCTCACGACTATTCCTGGAGTCTGTAGACAGCGGCATCATTCCCAACCTCTGGGAAACCAGCACCGTCGTTTTTGAGCTTAAAATCCCCTCCCCGAAGGAACTCAACCACTACAGGCAAGTTGCTGTCACTTCCCTTCCCACGAAAACCTCTTAGAGGTTAGTCCTGATCAGTCTCTCTCCACACATTAAGGAGAAACTGGATCCCATGCAGTTCGCCTACAATCGTGATGGCGAACTGATCACTGATGGCGCTGTGGCAACCCTGATAAACAATGTCACCAAACATCTAGAGAAGGCAGGCAACTACATCCGCATCCTCTTCATAGATGTTATTTCGGCCTTTAATGCTATACAGCGCTACAAGATGATTGAAAAGCTTCTTTCCCTGCAAATACCCCCAACTTTATTCATTGAATGCATAACTTTCTCAGCAACATACCCCAACATGTGAAGGCTGGCAGCAACACCGCACCCAACATCATCACGAATACTGGAGCGCCCCAAGGGTGTGTCTGAAGTTCGATTATCAACTCCCTGTACAGCAACGACATGAGGAGCGAATGTGGCTCTAATTAAATACGTAGACGACGCAGCAGTAGTGGCCTGAACGGATCAGATTCGTTCATCGCTGATGAGAACACTGTCTCTATGGTCTCAGTGTGGTGCAAGGAACATTTCGTAGAACTGAATGTGCAATGAATGTGAGTGTGCATGCAAGAAAAAGGAAATCTGCATTGATTTCCGCATCAGCGTCTAGCTTGATGGATCACTATATATCGGTGGTGAAGCTATGGAGGTAAAGGACAACATTTTCTTGGTATAACATTTGATAACAAGCTGATGTTTGGGCCCCATGTTCAAGGTGTGTACAAAAAGTGCCAGCAAAGATTGTACCTGTTAAGAAAACTAAGATTTTTACAGTTTGAACCCCAAACTAAGTCGTCTCAACAAACCCTGATTTAAGTGTTCATCACGTGGAAGCCGATCGCTGAAGAGTGTATATATATATGTTTATTTAGTTAAATTTATTAAGAATTGATTCTTATTACCCAAGTAACAGCAATTTAATAATAATGATTGTGATCGCATGTCTTAAACTGTACTAACTTATGTATGTAAAGGCAGTGTGATTATATTGTACGGACTACTTTCATGTAGTTACTTAGTTATTACTTTTATTGACTCATTTCAAGTATATATTAACTTTAATAACCATGTTTACATAACACTTTGTCCTCTTTACCTATGATGCTCACTAAGCAGAAGACAATTATCCACTGTTTTATTCGACACAAACTCGTAACGTGTCGTATCTTCTTTCGGAAAGTAACGATTTCATTAATTGTACCAGCTTAGCTCATTGAACAAAACTAGTTGTCATAACAGTAATAAAATAGAAAATGAGAGTCAGGTATCCTAATACAGAGTAGATTTTTGTATTTATTTTACAGTCATATAATTATCTATAATTGAATCTTATATTCTAAATATATTGAATTCTACTTAGTTCAAACAATAGTTACACATAAAATATTGATGACACATTCATGTATTTACAGTCTCTCTGAAAAGTAAACAATTACTTTAATTTTTACCAGGCAATAGCATATATTATTATTTTTATTACAGTGACATTTACGTCATCCCCGTTAAAAGTATATACTTTAATTGAGCCTAGCAAAGCATGTAGACAGCACACAATCCATTTTATGCGTATCCTAGTGCAGATGTCAAAACAATTACAGTTGCGTTGATGTGACGCTGCAATAACGTGTAGTCGGATTTGAACAAGAGCACTAAATATAACTTGTAATAGCTATTACAAGATTTAACAAGATTTGCCATCCAAATCAAAGGCCCGGATGGCAAGTGGACAAGGAAGCCATTGACTTATCGAGAATCCATCAGTGTTCGTCTACGTGTAACCCCCCTGAGATATGTGTTCAACTTGTTTTGAAACATATTCACGCTGCTAGCTGTTATACAATCCATAGGTAATGTGTTCCATTCATTTACTGTCCTCTTTGAGTGAGTACTTCCTAATTCCAATCTACACTGATTTGCTAACTTTACCTCATGTCATCTAGTTCTGCTATCTTCCTTGAGATAGAAAAACACATTTCTATCAATATTTTCATACCCATTCAATATCTTAAAAACTTCAATCTGATCTCCTCTTATTCTCCTTGACTCGTAAGCCACATTCTGTCAGGCGTTCTTCATAACTAAGGTCTCTCAGTTCTGGAATAATTTTAGTTGCTCTCCTCTGAATGCGTTCAAGTGTATCTATATTCTTCTTTCGATATGGTCTCCACGCTTGTATACAGTATTCTAAATTATGTCTAACCCTTTGAAACTGCAGTACCACACTGCTCTGAAACTTTCATATCAACGCTTATTGTAAGTAATTTTCTTTTACCCAGAACAGCATCTCCCATTTTATAGTTTACATCCCAGTTCCCATGTCCTGAATGTAGTCATTTACATTTCCCAAAATTTAAAAACATCTGCCATTTCTCAGACCATTTAAGTCTAACTACTGCTTTATACAAAGGTATAATTAGCTTTTTATCTTTGTAAGTTATGTTTCTTCTAATCAACCCAAGAATTTGATTACACACGAATATATGTATTGGTATCTGTAGTTCACAATTTTCAATATAATCAGATATATAGAATGGTTATTAGGCCAAGTATCTTAAATAAAACACGTCACATTAAAAACTTTTTTTGGCACAACACCATAGCAGTCGCTAGGAATTGTGGCGAATGTACAAATCATCACATCCTTAAAAAGCTAGGAAATCGATAAGAAATATATATATTTTTTCAAACAAGTATTTCGAACAAGAGATTTGGCTTCATCGGCGGTTGACGCCTATCCCGTACTACCATATATGCCGTTTCCGGCGGCCTCCGGGAATTAAATGAGTGGAGCAACTCCTGGTTTTAGCTTTACCTCATCCTCACCAGTCTCTTCCAATTGCATATATACGCATCTCCAAGGGAGTTGTATCTTTCTCCAAGGGAGACAACAGATCGGAACCCTAATTCCCCCTCGTATCAGGAACCACCACATCCTGGCGAGAGAGCAGCTTGCCAAGCCGCTGTAGACCTGTGTCTGTGTTTGTCTCGACGCGCCCAACTGGTATTAGGTATACATTTTGGGTTTTATATATGAACATGGCATGTCGCTCGCAGCTAAAAATGTGGTGTTCTGCATTATTGACATGTCATAATATGATTTACTTTTATATTCATAAATGAGCCATATTTTTAATTACAATGCATCATTATAATGTTGTGAATATGCTGCAGCGTATCTTTCGATACACGATTGTGAAGTAAATGCATATAATGAATAAATAATCACTCCTATAATTTTGCAATTGGCATTTATGTTTTTTTTTCTCAAACGACGACTCAAGGTAAACGCCAGATGGCGACATAGTTTTCTTATTATCTGGAATTTGTTTCTTCGATGTCTTTGAATGGCTATATTGTTAGGTGTTGTGTTTGCATGCATTAATTAAACGATACTTTAATAAAACTAACTAATATGTTTCGCCAATTAATTGTTGTCATCAAACATATGCATTAATCGCAGGGTGTTGAGCAATTTGTCGGTGATATACGTTCCATCATTTTAGCAAAATCATGCACAATAGAACTCCCGACGAGTTGGTCCTGGTTCAAACAAAGTTACTGTTTTATTTTGGGCCATACTCGCATATAATGAATAAATAATCAATCCTATAATATGCGTTTTTGTGTTTGTTCTTGGCCTCCGACTTCGCGTCTTCGGCGTCGACTTGGCAAACATTTGCTAAATGCTCAGTATATAAAGTTGAAAGTGATGGGCGTACTGACGTTTGCTCAAAACATATGTTCAAGTAATCTGTATGATGTTTGTCTAATTAATGATATGTAGTTCGATTACTTTGACAAATGTTATTTGTCGTAAATCGACATCGCGAAACGACTTCCGGCATTGGGTGGTGTCTGCGAAATGCGTCGTTGCGCGTTGGATGTGTATTCGTAAGTATTTCACTCAAAATCAACTTTGCTAATACTTTGTTCATACTCAGTGGATTAACATTTATTTAGGGTTAGGGTAATTGTAATTACTTTATGTCATGTAACTAAAACATGTAGTTTATTCTGGTTCTGAGATAATGCCATTATTATAATTGATCTATTTCAAGTATGTACAATATGTAGTCGACTCAGTTTCTGACATGATGACATAACTGTAATTGATTTCTTACTATGTAATTAAAAATCACATAAATTATGTTATATATGATTTTATATATGATATGACAAAATATACAATTTTAGTAATCATATTTAAAAATACACTGAATTTACTGAAATGTGTGTTTCAAT
>SDWI01002821.1:5653-21284 GCA_009193005.1 Lamellibrachia luymesi
ACAATACTTTAACTGTTTATTGCTATCTTGGAAGGACGTTCTCACTGCATCCACACGTAGGACACTACACGAGGAATGTTTAGAATGACAATACTTTAACTGTTTATTGCTATCTTGGAAGGACGTTCTCACTGCATCCACACGTAGAACACTACACGAGAAATGTTTAGAATGATAATACTTTAACTGTTTATTGCTATCTTGGAATGACGTTCTCACTGCAAGGGGCCAAATGGATGCGTCGAAATAGCACAGAGTAGACAACTTCAGGAATGTGCACAATAAATTATGATGGTGAGAGGATCCTCCCACTATACAAGTGATAGTTCCTGTTATAAGTGATGTTGTCACGATGCCAACACCAATACATGTCAAGGAAATTATGATAGATGGGTGAAGACAACAATTAAATGTCAAACATATTGGAAGTCGCAACCCCAGACAGGCACTTTTGGACGTGGTCGACGACGTGGGTGTGGACGTGGTCGTCGACGTGGGTGTGGACGTGGTCGACGACGTGGGTGTGGACGTGGTCGACGACGTGGGTGTGGACGTGGTCGACGACGTGGGTGTGGGCGCAAAGAAACTAACCACACGTAGTTAAAACGTGTAATACAGCGTGCAGTATATATAAATATATATATATATAAATATATATATATATATATATATATATTGCTGTTCTGTACAGTAAGCATCAGTTTAACATAATATATAGATTGCATATATACTTTGCTTTAAAGACAGTTGTTACGCCCGGTACCAAGGCGCGATGTTTATTGTTACGCCCGGCACCAAGGCGCGATGTTTATTGTTACGCCCGGTACCAAGATGCGATGTTTATTGTTACGCCTGGCACCAAGGCGCGATGTTTATTGTTACGCCCGGTACCAAGGCGCGATGTTTATTGTTACGCCCGGTACCAAGGCGCGATGTTTATTGTTACGCCCGGTACCAAGCTTTAATGTTGTCTAACTAAAAGCGATTTGCGATTTTAAATTGTGTTCTAATTCAATTACCAGTTTGTATATTGTTTTAGACTTAGTTTTAGGAGTGTACAGGTCAGCGTTACGAAGTACGACAATGGGATGGGGAGTTGTCACAAAAATAGTTTAAAAAATAGCGTCACATAGTTTATAGATAGCCCCTAACCGTCTGTGTGATTGCTTTTACACCACCAGCTAAATACGTTGTGTGTTCTTTGGTCAAAGTGGCATGGCCCAACGCCACCGCCCCCCTAAATATGCCACTTGACAATATAAATGCAGGCAATGGCTGATAGACGTTATTGCATTGCATTCAAAGTCAGTTAAACTAAGTTATTATTTGTAAACACAGATAACGGAAAATGTTAATGCAAACGTGTTATGTCAATATCGTTTCGTTTGGAACGGGTAATAGAATAGTAGGCATATATTAACTCGACTGTATATTGTGTGATATTGTGTGTGTGTGCGTGCGTGCGTGCGTGCGTGCGTGCGTGCGTGCGTGCGTGCGTGCGCGTGTGTATGTATGTATATAATATACAGTAAATTGTATTGGTTAATACTCTTTCTGTATCATAATAATTTGCTATGTATTGCATGTAGATGTGGATGTATATACTGTAAATATATGAATGTATGTATTGAATCTTAATTATGTTTCCTACTAAAGGAAATGACTGACTAAAAATTATATGTTTATATTATATGTAGATACTATTATTGTATAATACTATATCCACTAGATATATGTCACATATATACAGACGACATCCAGCTTTACGTCGAATTTCCTCGCGATCACCAGCCTCGAGTTGTCACTGCCGCCGACGGCATATCGCGATGCACAGGTGATTTGAAGGCGTGGATGGTGCGCCACAAACTGCTTCTCAACGATACAAAACGGAAGCGATCGTGATTTCTGCTTGGTTTTCGTACGTCGCAACTAGTTTTGTAAGTCTGTGGATAGATACGTATATGTAGATAGAACGGTTTCGGGGATACATCATGGTTAGTGACGTTCGGTGCGTTGGTTACGCGATCAGTATTGCTATTGTCGCTCGTAGAAATGACATTGCAGAACGTCTTGTTGTACAACCGTGCGCGTTTCGTTGTACGTATTGGAAGCGACGTAATGTACAAACAATGGTTTATGGTACGCACGTGTACTGATGGGTACGTTATGCGTGCTGTAGTAATCTTCGATGCGTTCTATCGGTATTCGACGCGACGTGCGCAATTGACCGTTTTGTAATGCAGCAACAGACGCAATAGGAGTGGACGTGATGTCGGACAGACCAATCGTAAAAACTAAAATTAGTGGTACGTTTGTAGTATCTACGAGCCGTACGCGAACGGTTGCAGAATACGCGTATCAGTGTTGAAATCGCGCACGTGTCGACGATGATACGTTCGTGTTTGCTACGTCACTATCGCTGCATTGTATGACGATGTTCGTGATGCCGTAGAATAGGTTACGCCGACAACGTGACTTTGTAATATACGCGTTTTATAAAAACGTATGTAATCGGGCGACCAAAAGCGAGTACAGTCATCATGTACCATTAGTATACGACGTGAAGTAGCAGTGTGTGTGTGTCGAATATTCGTATACATCGAAGCGCTTCATGTAACACGCGTGTATTGTCGCGTCGTCGTACAGGAGTTGTACGTGTAAAGATGCCACATCGCCATTGGTAGAGGTAGTGTGAGCTTGTAATGCTATGGAGATGTTACGTGGCTTTGGGAATATAACGTCCGTGCGTAAGCGATATGTATAACCGGATATCAACGAGTACACGTCCGGAGGCGAGGAATGTATCGCTAATACGTTAAAGTAATACTGCGTATATGTTTGGATCGGTATGTTAATATCGAATGTACTACGCATATCGGATCCATTGCGTTCATGCAAGGTCAACGTGACATCGGATAATATAGGTTGAGATGTCGTTACGCGTTGTAATTGACCAGACATATTTATGTTGTATACGTTGTTCTGATCCGTAGTAGTTCGCAGCTCCACACGACGGATAGGTAACAAATAATGGTCGATGTTATATGCTCGATGGGGGCTTGTAATGCTTGCGGTCTGGTTACATTGACTGTATGCTGAAACGATAATACGCGTATGCAGTGTGGTGTTCGTACGATAACGTTGTAACGTTGTTACGGCGATGGATACGTTATTACTATGCACTTGATATGCTATAATATTACTCGTATAATTAGTATAGCTTCCATTGTTTGTGTGAACACCGAGTACGACGTGAACACTCATATTGTTTGTGTGAACACCGAGTACGACGTGAACACTCATATTGTTTGTGCGAACACCGAGTACGACGTGAACACTCATATTGTTTGTGCGAACACCGAGTACGTCGTGAACACTCATATTGTTTGTGTGAACACCGAGTACCACGTGAACACTTATATTGTTTGTGCGAACACCGAGTACGACGTGAACACTCATATTGTTTGTGTGAACACCGAGTACCACGTGAACACTCATATTGTTTGTGCGAACACCGAGAACCACGTGAACACTCATATTGTTTGTGTGAACACCGAGTACCACGTGAACACTCATATTGTTTGTGTGAACACCGAGTACGACGTGAACACTCATATTGTTTGTGTGAACACCGAGTACGACGTGAACACTCATGTTGCCGATGTATCGATGGCGTTGTAATCGTAAGACAATAATATTGTCTTACGATTACAACGCCGCGACAATACAGCGTGTCGTGGGTTGTATAAACACTGTAGTTGGATTGTAAGACGTAGTCGTTGTGTGTGGCTCGCTAGAGCCAGTGGTGTTGAATACGATGCCGTGCTTAGTACTACTGCTATTGTTCGCGCCTGACACGGTGCTGCTGTCGATGCCGGACACGGTGCTGCTGTCGATGCCGGACACGGTGCTGCTGTCGATGCCGGACACGGTGCTGCTGTCGATGCCGGACACGGTGCTGCTGTCGATGCCGGACACGGTGCTGCTGTTACGCAAACGGGTACTTTCGGCAGCATTGGTACTCGCGATGGATGTTGCAGTACTGGTACCGATTGTTACATTGGTCGTATTAAACGCACTACGCGATGTCGCACGTGTTACAAATAATGACACAGTTGATGTAATGCGATCTACGTCCGTGGAAAGATTACGTGATGTTAACCGAACAGGACTTGTAGAGACCAGACCAGTACTAGTCGTATTGTTTATGCGAACATGCGTACTCGTGTCGGGCGCACTTGTAGACGACGTATCTATGTTAACGGTCCATGCTGTAGACGACGTATCTATGTTAACGGTCCATGCTGTAGACGACGTATCTATGTTAATGGTCCATGCTGTAGACGACGTATCTATGTTAACGGTCCATGCTGTAGACGACGTGTCTATGTTAATGGTCCATGCTGTAGACGACGCATCTATGTTAATGGTCCATACTGTAGACGACGTATCTATGTTAATGGTCCATGCTGTAGACGACGTATCTATGTTAATGGTCCATNCATGACAAAATTTGATCGAATACGAGCAATCTTATCTGTAAAGTATTTTGAAAAAGAACTACACAATGTATCCAATGAAGAATGTTCAGGCAGTGCTTTTAATTTCTGCCGATGTAGAATTTTGTTAAATTTTGTTACTGTAGACGACGTATCTATGTTAATGGTCCATGCTGTAGACGACGTATCTATGTTAATGGTCCATGCTGTAGACGACGTATCTATGTTAATGGTCCATGCTGTATCGACGGTAACATCGTTTGGTATTGTCGATGTATTAGTATTGGTATCAGTAGAGCTGTCGTGGACAGGATGTGTCACGTGCTCGTCTGTGCTGTACGATGGAATGGTCACTGTAGTAGACAACGATACTGGTATGAGAATATTTAATCCGTAAATGACTCGATTAGGTTGTGTCGTGATCCATATATGTGCACGTATAAGTAGAGGTAACATCGTAATGCGTGGTATAACACAAGCCGTAATATGTGTATCATCACCGTTTGTTGTGACTAATCCATCCACCGTGATGTCGGTGTTACGTATCATCACCGTTTGTTGTGATTAATCCATCCACCGTGATGTCGGTGTTACGTATCATCACCGTTTGTTGTGACTAATCCACCCATCGTGATGTCGGTGTCACGTATCATCACCGTTTGTTGTGACTAATCTATCCACCGTGATGTCGGTGTCACGTATTATCACCGTTTGTTGTAACTAATCCACCCATCGTGATGTCGGTGTCACGTATAATCACCGTTTATTGTGACTAATCCATCCACCATGATGTCGGTGTTACGTATCATCACCGTTTGTTGTGACTAATCCACCCATCGTGATGTCGGTGTCACGTATCATCACCGTTTGTTGTGACTAATATATCCACCGTGATGTCGGTGTCACGTATTATCACCGTTTGTTGTGACTAATCCACCCATCGTGATGTCGGTGTCACGTATTAACGGTGATCCGCTGACATTGGTAGTGACAATACCACTACTGACGTTTAGTTGCGATTGAATAAAAACGGAAGTGTTACGTGTCCACATATTAATATGTACCATGTGCATTCCGAACGTTGTGTCATATAGTGCCACGTCATCGTGTAGTCCAAGTGTAATGATACGAACACATAGCTGTGATCTATTATCGGCAACGGTATGCGGCGACGATAACATTGAGAAGTGACTTAACAAGATTTAACAAGATTTGCCATCCAAGCCAAAGGCCCAGATGGCAAGTGGACAAGGAAGCCATTGGCTTATCGAGAGTCCAACAATGTTCATCTACTTATAGCCCGCCCTCCTGAGATATGTGTCTACCTTGTTTTTAAACATATTCACGCTGCTAGCAGTTACACAATCTGTAGACAATTTGTTCCATTCATTTATTGTCCTCTGTGAGAACGAGTGCTTCCTGATGTCCAATCTACATTGATCCTTTACTAATTTTACCTCATGTCCTCTAGTTCTGCTATCCTTCTTGAGTGAGAAAAACATATTTCTATCAATATTTTCATACCCATTCAATATCTTAAAAACTTCAATCTGATCTCCTCTTAACCTCCTTGTCTCTAGAGTTGTTAAACCACATTCTTTCAGGCGTTCTTCATAACTAAGGTCTCTCAGTTCTGGAATCATTTTAGTTGCTCTCCTTTGTATGCGTTCAAGCGTATCTATATCCTTCTTACGATATGGTCTCCATGCTTGTATACAGTATTCTAAATGAGGTCTAACTATTGCTTTATAAAGAGGTATAATTAACTTTTTTCCCTTGTATGTTATGTTTCTTCTAATCAATCCAAGAATTTGATTACCCTTTGAAGCTGCAATACCACACTGCTCTGAAACTTTCATATCAGCGCTTATTGTAACTCCTAAGTCCTTTTCTTTTACAGTAGTACCCAGAACAGTATCTCCCATTTTATAGTTTACATTCAAGTTCCCATGTCCTGTATGTAGGCATTTACATTTCCCAAAATTGAACAACATCTGCCATTTCTCAGACCATTTCACTAATCTGTCTAGATCGTTTTGTAAATGTTGTTTATCACCATCAGTATTAACCTTTCTAAACAGTTTTGTGTCATCCGCAAATTTCAGTACGTTACTTGTTATACTGTCGTCCAAGTCATTGATATAAATTAAGAATAATATAGGTCCTAATACTGATCCTTGAGGTACCCCACTCAAAACCGATTTCCAATTTGAAACTTCTCCATCTACTACAACTCGTTGTCTTCTGTCAGTCAGCCATTGTTCTATCCAGTCAGTTATGCTATCCCCGATACCATGGGCTTTTAATTTAAGTAGTAATCTTTGATGTGGCACTTTGTCAAAAGCTTTCTGAAAATCTAAGTAGATAATATCTACTGGCGATCCCACGTCTATCCACTTAGTGATTTCTTCCAAAAAACATAACATATTTGTTAAGCATGACCTCGCTTTAAGGAATCCATGTTGAGATGAATTTAATAATTTATGCTTAACGAGGAAGTCCACCATATGGTCTTTAATTAACCTTTCTAATAATTTACAAATCACTGACGTTAAACTCACTGGTCTGTAATTCTCTGACTTATTTCTCGAACCCTTTTTAAATAATGGTATGATGTTTGCTTCTTTCCATTCAAACGGAACAACTCCCTCTTTTAATGACAAGTTGAATACTCTTGCAAGTGGTATACTGATTTGTTCTACTGTTTCCATTAGTAATTTTGGAGGAATCCCATCCACTCCCGGTGATTTGTTATCCTTCATTGCCTTTATTTTCTTAGCTACCAATTCTGGAGTTACAACTAACGGACCTAAATAGTCAGATTTAGCCCCCTGAAATTTAGCATCAGCAACTGGTAATGAACTAATATCTTCTTTGGTAAACACTGAACTGAAGTAACCATTTAGGTCTTCCGCCATTAAAAACCCCTGTGATATTATATTTCCAGCACTGTCTTCTAGAGGTCCAACCTTGTCTTGTACGTTTTGTTTACTCCTGACATATGCATAAAAACTCTTGCTGTCATTTTTTATGTTACATGCTAGTTTTTGCTCATAGCTTCTTTTAGATTGTCTGATTTCAGTTGTAGCTGCATTAAGTGCCTCTTTGTATTTTGCATAGTCTTCGTCCTTTCTGGTACGCCTATAAACCCTCCACATAGTTTGTTTTAGCATTATTTTTCTAATAGCCTCTTTTGACAAGTGTTTCTTTCTACACCGTTTTCCTTGTTTTTGGAAGGGAACAAATTTATCGATGATACTCTCAATTTCATATTTTAGAATATTCCAACATTCAATTGCGGTCTTATTCATCAGCATGTTATTCCAATCTAGCTTTGCTAAGTATTTTCTCATATCTTTGTAGTTACCTTTGTGGAAGTTTCTCTTGTACGTTTTCTTATTTTTACTTTCTGATTTTACATTGATGTCAAAATGTATTTGATTATGGTCACTATTACCCAATGGTTCAAATATTTTTACATTGTCCACTAATTCTTTTTGTGATGACAAAACTATATCTAATACATTTTCTCCCCTGGTTGGTTCTAGTACGTGCTGAGTAAGAAAGCTATCCTGGATTAAAAATAGAAATTGTTGGTCCTCAATCCCTGTGCTCTCTAGAGAATTCCATTGTATGTGTCCATGGTTAAAATCTCCCATTATGATACATTCCCCTTTACTAACTTCCTTTATAGCGTTTTTTATTTTTGTGTTGTCCTCTTCGTTTATGTTTGGACTTCGGTAAACTAATCCAATAGTTAATTTTGAATTTCCTGAAACAATTTTGCACCAAACAGCTTCATCGCAATCTGCTTCCCTTTCTAGTTTTATTTCATAAGCCTGAATAGATTCTTTAACATATAAAATAACTCCCCCGCCCCTTCTTCCTATTCGATCTTTCCTAAACATTACATATCCTGTCAGTCCTAATTCAGCATCTGTTATATCTATGTTGGCCCATGATTCAGTTATACCAATTATGTGAGGGTCAATATCTTCTACCATAATGTTTAATTCGTTTTTCTTATTTACTATGCTCCTTGCATTTAAACATACGCATCTATAACCTTTTTCAGAGATGTTTTTCGGATGATTTGATATTGGTTTATCTGTGCTAGTGGCCTCTTGTTCTGCTTGAGACACCTCTAGGTAACCCCCCTGCACTTCTAGTTTAAAGAATGTTTACTTCCAAAAATATTTGTCATTGTACCCAAGTCACTATCTACTGCTGCTGAAAGTTTGTCCGCGAATACTGCCGCCCCCTTTCCACTTAAATGAAGCCCATCCTTCATGTACATATCAGCCCTCCCAACAAAACTTCCCCATAAATCCACAAATCCAACTTCCTCTTCCCTACATAACTTCTGGACTAACATGTTAATTGCCATCCCCCGACAATTTCGATATTTGTGACCCCTCCTGCCCATTACAGGTAAAATCCCTGACAGTATTACCTGCTCAACCCGCGTCTGTTTTAGTGTTCTGACCAACTGCCTATATTTCCTAACTATGGCAGTTGTACCCTCCCTCTCTACGTTATTTGTCCCTACGTGTACTAAAACAGATCCACCCTTACCCGAGCCTACGATGTTTTTTACCCTCTCAGTTATCGCCTCTATTTTGGCTCCAGGCAAGCAGACCACCACATCATCTCCCTTGTTTAAGACTCTGTCGGTCTTCCTAACTATCGAATCCCCCACAAACACCCTCGCTCTCTTCCTCACCCCCTCTATCACTGCTGCAGAATAACTCTTCCGTTCGATCCCCTCCATCACATTCTGTCCTGACCCCTTCCCTCCTGTCTCCTTCGCTCCTGTCTCCCCCACTTCCCACTCCTTTGCTCTTGTCTCTCCCACTTCCCTCTCCTTCACTCCGGTTGTTTTCCCTCCCGTCTCCCCCACTCCCTTCTCCTTCCCTCCTGTCTCCCCCACTCCCTTCTCCTTCCCTCCTGTCTCCCCTACTCCCCTCTCCTTCGCTCCGGTTGTCTTCCCTCCCGTTCCTTTCCTTCCCGTCTCCTTACGACCTGTCTCCCTACGACCTGTCACCTTCCCTCCTCTCAGCTTCCTCCCAGGCTGCGGTGAGCTCTCCCTAGCATCTCTTGTGTCTTTCCCCAATTTATCATCTACTGTTCCCCCACCGGAACTACTGGCACAACCCCCCTGTTCCCTTCCCACCATTGCTACAACGAGCAGCCTCAGCTCTTCCAACTCCACCTCTAGACTTGTGTACGTGTATTTCGTATTATCGGTTGTTATAGAAATGATGTTAGTTGTATAGAAGGCAGCATATTCGGGTACGTATATATTTCGCATCACGTATATTCCATCTACGGATAGTCCGTCGACAATTCGAAGACATGTTTCGCGTTCGCCTAATTATGATGTTCCGTAATCGCGTCTGTAAATATCACACGCGATACGACTGACGTGTCCAGTCTGTGGACCACGGTGTCGTGGTTGACAATAAGCACTGCGCGCATAACATCATCTTGCGTGTCGCTCATTTTGTATAACACGTATGATCGTAACTGCGAGAATATGTTTAGTATACCCGGCGAGTTGGCCTCGGTCATATGTAAACGTATATAGAGACTTATAGTACACGTTGCCATATCGTGCGTCATTCGCAGAGTTGCCGCTTTCGTGTACACAGGAGCCGCTACAGCGATACTAATTATTGGCGATTCGTAGACGATGTCGTTCCTGGTGTCGGCGACACGATAGGCGCGAATAACATAACGTTGATTATAGTCGATATTGACGTTCGGGGTATGCAAACGGACATTACGTATGCATGATGCATTGCGGTCAGTTGTCACGTGTCCTGTGTGCGCCTCGGCCGCTGTATGCCAATATACGGAACCGTTGTTGTACACATCGACAGTCGAAACAGGTCCGTCCGTGGACTGTTTGTAGACATTCAGTGTCGCGATGCATCGATGCGAGCCGTATTTATACGCGTGTATATCTGTATATACGACAGCAACATCGATGACTAGTGGTACACCGTATGCGATTGTATAAACGTTACTCGACGTGTGCGATACGGTAGTATTCGTATTGATGCGTACAGCGATTTCGCTTGTCATTGCCGTATCTGTGTGATTACGCTCGTTCCACTGCCAATAGAACGGCCGTGATATGGCTAGTCGGTCTTGAGTGTCAGCATTATGTGTATATCGAAATGCTACATCCTGCGTACAGAGCGTGCAGAAGAGTCTATACGCACCGGGAAAGGTATCGCTATACGGGTGTCTGATCACAACGTCTAACGTATGTACGCCGATACGACGTATCACGTACAGACGAGTCTATACGCACCGGGAAAGGTATCGCTATACGGGTGTCTGATCACAACGTCTAACGTATGTACGCCGATACGACGTATTACGATATTCATACGTTTTGCATCTTCAATTATTGCTCGCGATGTATTACTATTAATTGAAGCGCCTGTAGATGTATACGTAACGTACGGCATATAGACGGTGTCGTTTTGTGCACTATACAGCGATTATTTTTGTAAAGTGCAGTTGTTAATAGGATAATACACGGGGTGGCCGTGGCGATACGACGCGACGTTGTTCGTTATTTGAATCGTCACGTGTACGGACGTTGACGATGTTGCGCTCTTGTTCCACATCGTGTCGTGAATGTATCGATGTGCGTCGACAGAATGTATTGCGTCGGTGCGTAATACGAGAGGTATTGTAAGCGCACTGTGACTCCGATCTATGTCAACGCGCTCGTGCGATATGAGATGATCGTACAACGTGTTACGTACGGAACGATAGAGATGAACGGTTACAATAACTATATCGCCCATGTAACGTACGCGCTGTCATGTTTCCATATCGATGACTTGAGTTTCTACTTCGTAGCGTGTCACAATATTCGAACAGTGCGATTCATTGAAGAACCACAATGTCAATGGATACGTATGGTTACATGAATCGTGTACGTGCGCGTACAAAGATCGCAAATGTCCGCATACAGTAGTAGCGTATGTCAGATACACGTCTACACTGTTGTTAGTATCGATATGGTCAATACTCTGCACCATCGCTATTGGCGATTTCGAATAGAGAGCAGAATACGTCGTATTACGTAAGGGTCGTGACATACGATACCGTTAATTGTCCAAATCCGTACGTCCGGTATACGGCACGTAGACGTAGATGTATCAGTAACGAGTGTAACGTATGTCCGTTATACGGCACGTAGACGTAG
Organism: Lamellibrachia luymesi; assembly: GCA_009193005.1. Taxonomy (NCBI): domain Eukaryota; kingdom Metazoa; phylum Annelida; class Polychaeta; order Sabellida; family Siboglinidae; genus Lamellibrachia; species Lamellibrachia luymesi. The sequence continues at coordinate 17,381 of SDWI01002821.1, forward strand.
ATGTATCAGTAACGAGTGTAACGTATGTCCGTTATACGGCACGTAGACGTAGATGTATCAGTGACGAGTGTAACGTATGTCCGTTATACGGCACGTAGACGTAGATGTATCAGTGACGAGTGTAACGTATGTACGTTATACGGCACGTAGACGTAGATGTATCAGTGACGAGTGTAACGCCGGTCAATTGATCTAGTTCCATTGCACTGTTAATGGAGACGTTGTGAGAAACCAACACCGTATCGGCAGTGGACATGAGACGTTCGGTAATATGTACACGTATGCCTATGCTTGTATAGAGAACGTGTTCGTATGCTACGAATAATCGACACGTACCGCTATCGCTTGCTGTTACGTGGTTATGGCTCATTACGATCACGTGGTCGTATAAACTAACATAGACCGAGGCGTACGCAGCACAGGATCCGTATCCAGTCCAATCGGTCAATTTGAAATGTTCGATGAAGGTAATCGAATCGTGCTGCGCAGCATTGCATTTTTTAACCGTATGAGCGCCGACCTATCGTTGCGTTCGAACATCGTACGTAAGTTCATGTATCCGTTGCTGTTATTGGCAAGCACGCGTCCGAGAAATACAACAATATACGGCGCCGGACGTCGTCAATAACGGACGCGGTAGGTCTGTATTGTTTCCGAGAGCGAATGCAGGCGTTCTACGTGCATAGTCGGATATGCTCGCGTACAGATGGCTATGTAATGTTGCGATGCGTACGGTGTATAGGAGACGTCGGTATGTGTGCGCATCGTGATAGTCACGTGGTCATCGGTAGTCGCCGGTGAATCGTAATCGATTGTCATATTCATCATGCGACTGCTACCGGTCCATTGGTGTTCGGGAACGTTATAGTCAACGATGTACCGACTGACTTTATAGTGTGTATCTTGAGCGCTCGTGGACGAGAACGGTATCTGTTCGGTAACGTCAATATAATAAAGACAAGCTCTCATATGATACATGTACGGTACGTAGCATCGAAAGGAGAATGTATCGTACGTAGGTGTTACGACGCGTACATCGACATCGTAACGCGGATCGTATGGATTCAGTACTGCGTCCATTGGAGGTGACGTGTAGCCGGATATATGTACCAGTATCGTGTAGCCGGAGACATGTACCAGTATCGTGTAGCCGGAGACATGTACCAGTATCGTGTAACCGGATACATATACCAGTATCGTGTATACGGCGCGTTTGAGAACAGGCACGGAGCGGATATCTAAACCATCGTGTCGTAACCATAATTGCGGATTACCGTTGACGCCGTTCACAATTGGTGGTTCGAAGACACGGTTCATACTGACACGCGTGTATATAGAGGAATCGTTATTCTGGTGTATCGTTATGTACTCAATCGGTATGAATCGACGGAATAATGCGTGGTGCACTGAATTCGTGATATGTTGCGCAAAAACGTAAGCGTCGTCGTAGAAGATTCGGAAAGCGGACCGGTGTGCCGTAACGTTGACGTCGTCGTAGAAGATTCGGAAAGCGGACCGGTGTGCCGTAACGTTGACGTCGTCGTAGAACATTCGGAAAGCGGACCGGTGTGCCGTAACGTTGACGTCGTCGTAGAACATTCGGAAAGCGGACCGGTGTGCCGTAACGTTGACGTCGTCGTAGAACATTCGGAAAGCGGACCGGTGTGCCGTAACGTTGACGTCGTCGTAGAACATTCGGAAAGCGGACCGGTGTGCCGTAACGTTGACGTCGTCGTAGAACATTCGGAAAGCGGACCGGTGTGCCGTAACGTTGACGTCGTCGTAGAACATTCGGAAAGCGGACCGGTGTGCCGTAACGTTGACGTCGTCGTAGAACATTCGGAAAGCGGACCGGTGTGCCGTAACGTTGACGTCGTCGTAGAACATTCGGAAAGCGGACCGGTGTGCCGTAACGTTGACGTCGTCGTAGAACATTCGGAAAGCGGACCGGTGTGCCGTAACGTTGACGTCGTCGTAGAACATTCGGAAAGCGGACCGGTGTGCCGTAACGTTGACGTCGTCGTAGAACATTCGGAAAGCGGACCGGTGTGCCGTAACGTTGACGTCGTCGTAGAACATTCGGAAAGCGGACCGGTGTGCCGTAACGTTGACGTCGTCGTAGAACATTCGGAAAGCGGACCGGTGTGCCGTAACGTTGACGTCGTCGTAGAACATTCGGAAAGCGGACCGGTGTGCCGTAACGTTGACGTCGTCGTAGAACATTCGGAAAGCGGACCGGTGTGCCGTAACGTTGACGTCGTCGTAGAACATTCGGAAAGCGGACCGGTGTGCCGTAACGTTGACGTCGTCGTAGAACATTCGGAAAGCGGACCGGTGTGCCGTAACGTTGACGTGCACAACATGTTCATACGGCGATGCGCTGAAATTCGGTACAGTAATATTGTACACGCGATCAATTGTAGAATCACGTAATACGTGACGCGCTATCATTTCGACAGTGTGCACAGCTTGTACGTGTGCCAGCGATGATAGTATTTCGATCTAATACGTTCCGTTCGCATTCCGATACGGATGATCGGTTTCGCCATCAGCAACTCACAATGCAATCCATGTGGTATTCAGATAGGTCGCTAGGTGGCGTGGTCAATCCATGTGGTATTCAGATATCGACTATCGAGTATCGTTACGTTGTTCGAATGCGTGTATTCGAATACGAGTGTCATATCCGTATCACTGTTGCTAGTAGTATTTGCGTACTCGTGACGGTATATACGAAATGATACACTGTTGTGTAGATTATTACCTAGAGAGAATATTGCATATGTCAGCGTCAATGAACGAGTAGTCGTGTTAGGCGCGAGGGCGATGTATGAATTTGTATCTATTAGAGATACGGCATCGAACGGAACACACGAAAAAGTATTAAACAGTTGGTCCTGGTATAAGACGTTAACACGAACGCAGTATAAATGTAACAACGCAACATCCGGTAAGCGTAACCCGGTCGTTTATATTGGCACTAGCGGGTATAATACTACTTGTGCCGTACAATGAATCGTAGTATGTATCGGTCGCGTTCACTGCTATTTCGTAAGGCTCCATACTATTCCCCACTGTTGAGTTATGCTGTGATGTCGACATACCGGGAAGTAGATCTGCGTGAGCGGCAACGATCGACTTCGTAGTTCCGTAGATTACACCCGGCGGCTGTACACGAACTGTTGACGGCAACGATCGACTTCGTAGTTCCGTAGATTACACCCGGCGGCTGTAGGCGAACTGTTGATGGCAACGATCGACTTCGTAGTTCCATAGATTACACCCGGCGGCTGTAGGCGAACTGTTGATGGTTATGGAGAGTTGGAAATATATTGTGTCTAAAAACACACGCGAGATCGGCGATGTACTATCGCAGCTGTTCGTACGTGTCTGACATTGGTTTGTCTTTGATCACAGCGTAACTGCCGTTTATATCGAAGTCTCACCGACACAGAACCGTCGGAATCTGCTATATTTTGTGCACTTTCGAACATACCGTATCCGTGAAGTGATTGGCGATTTATAAAAGCATTCCGTGCATCGAGCAGGCGTTCGCCGGTATCGCGACGATATATTACGAGACGTTTATACACGATAGCAGTTGATTCTGGTGCACGTTGACGCATCATGCTGTAAATATGGACACCTCTTGCGTAGCCGTGAAACGTGCTATAGCCGATGATGTTCTCATATCGGACTACATTTTCGATAGCAGTGATCTGCATGGTTTGATCGTATACCGTACTATCGTGTTCGATGGATACGTAGTAGTCGTTTACTAATGCCAATGCGAACATATGGATGTATACGTACGATGCAGTAGCATGAGGGCGATATTCTAATGTATACCAACCGCGCTGCGACCATTGAACATCGTATATATATATATATATATATATATATA
>SDWI01002822.1:0-13427 GCA_009193005.1 Lamellibrachia luymesi
GTTGGTCTAAAGACAGGTGGGAGGTGGGATTTTGAGGTGGGATGTACTGAAGACAGTAATCTTGTAATATGATTGTTACTGTGCGCTCATTGTTCATGTATCTTTAAGTTTATCATTATAATGTGTGTTTTCTATGTATTTTGGTTTTTTCGTCGCATAGCTGTGTGTGTGCGCTGTATTTGAGACAAACAATATCATGCATCCATTTCACCAGATATCGCCAGACATTTAAGCAATGTTATTATATCGTATTATATATAAACAAAATTATGGCAAAATGGCACGTTATTCTATATGTGTGCGGACATGCCCCACCTTCCCCTAGGAAGGACGAAGACAAGTATACACGAACTGAGAGTAACATTTGGCAGGTGGAAATCCTTCAGGTACATAGATGGGTGAATATACAGTAACGCAGAGTTTTACTTTTTTTTCGTTTTCTGAATTTTGAGCCGCTCTGTGAGCTGTCAACTATTTAAAACTAATGTTGGCAGCAACAACATTTGTTGCTTGATAATCCAAGAAAGACAAATTATACCAGATGTAATTTTGTTTTAAATCCGTACAAAGGTACATTGCTAAAACGACGATACTGAAATAATGTTATGTGCACTCACCGACATCGGCTGCGTTCTCTGCAGCATCACCGGCAGCAGCTCCTGCTGCAGTCGAAAGTTTGTCGAAGTGTCCTTTTAGCTCACTGGCAACTTGTGTCTTGTTTGGGTTATGCGTTTTTCTCAGCCACATCTTCAACATTTCCAGTATCCGCTCAGTTCTGTCTTTGTGTTGGCTGAGCTCCTCAACGTCAGACTTTGCCATTTTTAACATATGGTGTAGGTGTTGTTCTTGCTCGTTGGATACCTTCCGGATTATTCTCTTCAGGTAACTGTCTGTGAACATAGCTGAAACAGACGAAATTACCTAGACAATTGTGGCTGTCACACTGGCAGCATGTGTTCTATGCGCGATATTGATGCATCGCATCGCATCGCCAAGAAACCAAAGCAACAATCCATTCAAAAAAATATTGTTTTTGTTATAATTATTATTGCTAGGTATAAAATTAATCTTCTAATGTAAGTGCCACGGTGGACCTTCCGGAAGTTCTGCGTGACTTGGAAAGGTACTGTTTTTGTTGTTTGCCAGCCATTTGTAACTCCTCGTTCAACAGTGTTGTTGAAGACTGCCAACGCTCGCTATGATCTTCTTGCAGCCCCCAAGTTACGCTGCAGATTTGGCCCGCAGAAAGGGGCCATTCGCCTAGACCCTAGAAGCCTGGTCCATCGGTTCCCAACCTGGGGCAAAATTCGTAGGGAAACTCTCGGACAAATGTGGCTCTTGAATCTGGCGGGTTTGAGCAACGTCGTTTTCTACATGAACTCGCTAAGCAAGCCACTCCAAGGCCGGTTCACCACGGTCATTGATTTCATGGACAACGTACAAGCATTAAAAATTCACTGTACATTTTCTTTTGTCCACAGTATAACCACAAACGGACATTCTACTTTCTACAACGTTGGACCAACAATAGTAAGCGACAGAATGGCTACCTTACTGCTGGCTACAGCCGTCACTACGTTCGACCATGGTGTTACTGGATTCACTATTAATCAAAGGTTCATCACGCGACACCGTACAACGCTTCGCGTTGAGATGGTAGAAACACTAACAGATTCATTTAAGTCCAGTGCTCCACTGGTCGTCCATTTGGGAAGGTGAACTTCTTCCTCAAATAACAGGAAAAGATAACGTAAAACGGCTGACTATTCTAGTTCCCTAAGGAAAAAATCAGCTTTCAGGAGCCTTCTACTTGGGCAGAGGAACAGGTGACGAGATGGCATACACATGTTCACAACGTCACGCGTCTTTTCATCGATTGTCCAAAGTTACGTTATACTATAGCTGTCAGCATTACGTCACCATCTTGAGAGATATTGGCTGGCAGCACCAAGTATCAAGACACTGACGGATATTTCTATGATAATGTTGTGTATCGTAACAGTTTAATGTTGCGTATGAACTACCAAGTTATTCCGTCCGGAGGTTCGGCACTGCTGCTAGTTACAATGGGAATACGTCAGACTTCCATGACAAGTTATGCACCAGGTCTTCATATATAGTTTGATCCTAGACGTCACTGGAGACAATGTATGTAAACTTACCAGGAAGAGGTTGATTGAACATGATGTACTGCATGTCTCTTCTGAACTGCACCACATTGATGCATTCTCCATCCACGTAATCGGACGTTTTGATGATATTGGTCAGACGTTTCCATGCGGCCGTTTCTTTCCACCAATTTGTTCCAAATCCAACCCAGAGATTTGTCAATAGAGGCCACTCGTCAAACAAAGTAAACAGCTCGCCTGTTATGAAACTGGGCATGACCACGAGAATTAACTTATTCCCCGCCATAGTACGCGTGTCGATCGTCTTCCCTTTGCTGAATATCATTTTCCAGATTCTATCCGCAAAGCTTGGTGTAAAGATGAGGAGCGTACACTTCGAGTTGTTGATCAACGAAGACAATTTCATGTCGAAGTGTCGAGATCCGACAATCTCCTGGTTGTCATTCTGTTTGCGAATATTCAATTTCTCTCTAATCATCTGTATGAAGATGGCATTATTTCTCAATTCTTGATCATCCTCTGCATATGTGACGACCGTATAGCCAATTCTGTTAGTCGCCATCTCTCAAAAGTCGCACCAAATAAATATACAGTGACAGGCCCAGCAATGGCGTCTTGAAAGACGAAGTATAAACATCAAGTGTTCGCGTCTACACTGATATACCAACAGTCTACACTCGTGATCCGATTTGTCATGCTGTGCTACTGGTTGCTGTTTCTTTTACATAAATGGACTATTTCAGCAACCGGTAATTATTGAGCACAACGGGGACATTGTGTGTGGATAATAGGCACAAATTAATAAAGATTAGCTTGGCTGGCGGGCGATATAGAAATATAATGACATTGAGTTGTGAACATGAATAAGCGCATTGAATATTTGACTTCGTCTATCAATATAATTACAAAAGAGTAATATACTTATCCGTGGAACTTCCATGCTTAACCACGCCCTGGTCTTTAACATAGTAATATGTCAACATAGTAGCTTAACGTATCATATTAAGTCGTTCACTGGCTCACTCAATCATACTGAGGACTTATCGTCCGATCTAGGTGAATGGCCGCCGCCTTCCCAGAAAACCAATGAGATGCGCGAATTTTGGATTACAAAAGGATGCAGTGAGTGTCAGCCCAGCATGAGACTCTTCACGCTGTCGGCCCAGAAACAAAGTGACTCCTGCAACCGACAGCGCTTCTGTACTCGGGTGCTTTTCACAACAGTTCATGTCACAAGCCGGTCTCTTTGCCAACTGTTTGGGGATTGGAAGCATGGTGACCGCGTCATTTCTGGTCACGAGGGCAGCTAACAACATCGCGAATAAATTATTGCAGTGATGACTCTGGGATCTACGAGAAGACGTTTAGATGCACAACTTATGGAAGCCTGCGAATCAGAGTGACGGTTCTGGCGCAGTATGGTGGCCCGTGTTGTTGGTGACGTTTTTGACGGAGCGCAGACTCCCATTCCGTGGCCACAATGAAATCATTGGATTAGCTACAAACGAGAATGATTTGGTGTCCTAGAACTCCTATCTAAATTCGACCCGTTTCTTGCGCAACACATAGAACGACATGGAGCACAGGGTCGCGGCAGTGTTTCCTACTTTTCTTCGACTATTTGCGACGAGTTCATCACACTAATGGGCGTACACATCCTCAGGCACATTGTGAAAGAACTTAACATCCGCGAAATACTTCTCTGTCACTGTGTATTCTACACCGGACATATCCCACGTTGACCAGTTGACTTGTGTGCTGAGGTATGTACTTCCAGATGAACCGGTGGAACGCTTCGTCAGCTTTCTCAACATACACAAAACCATACGGGGCAGGAGTTGGCGAAGAATCTTCTCGACTTCCTTGAAGAGAAGGGCATTGATATTGCAGAGGCCAGTCGTATGACAATGCAAGTAACATGAGCGGCAAGTACAAAAGGATGCAAGCCAATATCCGCGAATTAATCCGCTAGTTCTGTTCTGTGTTTGCGGTGCGCACTCTTTGAACCTGGTCGATAGTAACATTCTTAGATTTTGTTCAGTCTCTTTACGTGTTTTTCTTAGCATCTACACATCGGTGGTCTCTTCTCGAAAGTGAACTGAAATCGCACGACCTGTTGGTCGTCAAAATGCTGAGTGACACTAGGTGGTCTGCGCATGCTTATGCTGTTTCTGAGTTAGTAAAAGGGTACTCCGTCATTTTCTCCCTTCTCGATAAGATCAGTGGCGATGATTGATAAGAACGCAAAGACCCGATCAGAGGCACAGGGCCTCGCGAAACCGGTGTGATCGCCGAACTGTGGCATAGGATCCTGGAACGAATGAATGCCACCAACAAAATGCTCCTGAATCCAGTGTTGGACATTATCAATGCTGTAGCTCTGCTGTCGTCACTACAAGACTTCATTTCAACACAGCGACCGCAGTTTGACATCATTGAACACCGTGGTCAAAAGCTAACTGGCGTTGAAGATTTCCAGAGAAAGAGAAGACCAACAAATCACCATGATGACGGCTTCACAGACGGCACTGACTTAAATGCTCATGACATTTTCAAAGTTGACTAATTTCTTGTCATCATCGACAAACTGACGAGTGCTATGTCAGATCGCATCAAAACATACGGTGAAGTGTATCGACTGTTCGGTTTCCTCGATATCGATGACGAAGAACTAAGGCGAGCTGCAGAACAGTTGGTAAACACCAGAACGACCTGGTGGACGACATCGTGCGATTTGCAGCTTTGTTGCGCACCCCTGTCATGAAACAAGCGTGTGACGCCGACAAGAAAGCCGCCAAAGAACATGGATCGCCTGCTCGTAAAGCAGGATTTGGCGCCCACATTTCCGAATGTTGAGATCGCACTACGACTCTACCTCTGCCTGATGGTGCGTAATTGCAGTGGAGTACGCACATTTTCGCAGCTGAAACGGATCAAGAATGAGTTGAGCTCAACAATGGGGCAGAAAAGGATGAACTTCCTTTCACTGATGTCAACAGAATGCGATGTTCTGAGGAAAGTTGACTTTTCCTCAATAGTTGATGACTTTTCGCTGAGAAAATCACGAAAGGTGGTACTTTGAATGTCGAGTTTGCTGACGAGCTAGGCATAGGGGCCTATGTCTGTGGTGGAAAGTTCGGACATGTTATTAAATTGTCTTGTATCAATTTCACTCAGTTTGTCGTGGTATTTCCAGTGCCCATTTTTTCTCCCTTGAGTGGGGCCCACGGGAGCTCTAGGCCTTGGAAGGAGTTTTTTCTCCCTTTATTCTGGTAAAGTATGACAGGCATCGAACCCTCTCCCCAGCACAAACAGAGCAGCTTGTAACGATGCTTCAACAGAGCCGGGTTCCCAACTTGATCATCTCAGGTGGTATGCCATCTCTACCAAGTGCCGTAGAGAAGTACACTGAGAACATTACTATTGTACAGTCTCAGTTTTGTTTCCAATCTCAGTTGCTTGGATTTCCAGATGGGCTTCAGCATAGCGAAGGTCTGACTTGCCTTTCTGATCCTAGCCGTGGCATCTTTTGTAGAGTCTCCATCTGTTGTGATTTTGCTTCCCAGGTATGCAAAGTCCTGAACGTCTTCCAAAGCATCACTGTTGTTTATGTTGTTTATGGTGATGGGGTTATCTGTCTTGTTGTTGATCCTCATCAGTTTGGTTTTTGCTGTGTTGAGCTTTAACCCAATCTGTGGTGCTGTTGTTGTGAGTTTGTCCATCTTTTCTTGCATGTCCTTGTGCCTGTTAGACAGCAGTCCAATGTCATCTGCATAGTCCAGGTCTTCCAAGATCGAGGTAAGTGTCCATCTGATGCCTCTGTTTCCATTTTTGGTGATTTCTATCATCAGCCAGTCGATGGCAAGGGTGAAAAGAAATGGTGAGAGAATGCATCCCTGTTTTACTCCGGATTTTACGCTAAAGCTGTCTGACATGTGACTGTTACAGGCGACTTGACACTGGACGTCTGTGTAAAGTATCTTGATCACATTTACCATCTTCTGTGGGATCCCGTAGTGACGTAGTATTCTCCACAGGGATTCTCTGTGAAGGCTGTCAAAGGCCTTTTCAAAGTCAATGAAGGCAATGTAGATCGTACTGTTCCATTCCGTGCTTTGTTCCAAAATCTGCCGTAGCGTGAAAATGTGGTCGATGCATGACTTTCCTCTTCTGAAACCGGCTTGTTCCTGGCGGAGGATTGTATCAGTAGCTGCTGATATTCTCTTCAGGATTATGCGGCTGAAAATCTTGCATGTCATTGATAACAAGGTTATGCCCCGCCAGTTGTTACAGTTCCCCAAGTCGCCCTTCTTTGGTAGCTTGATAATTGTGCCTGTCTTCCAATCATCTGGTGTGTCTTCTTCATCCCATATTCTCTGGAAGATCTGGCATAGGATTCTGGGTGTCTCTTGTTCATCTGCTTTCAGCATTTCTGCGCAGACGCTGTCGCTTCCTGGTGCTTTTCCATTCTTCTGGGCTTTAATGGCTTCTCTGACTTCTGCTTCTGTGATTTGGTCGAGGTTGATTTCAAGGTCATCTGCTGCCTCCGGGATGTCTGCAAGTCTGGGTGGATCTGCACGATTGAGAACCTGTTGGAAATGCTCCTTCCATCTCTCTATCTTCTCTTTCTCGACTGTGATTATCTTTCCATCTGCATCTTTCAGTGGGAGATTCTGGTTTGGACCTGTATCTCCTTTCAGCTTCTTGGTTATTTGGTAGAGTGACTTCATATCCTTTCTTCTTGCTGCTGCTTCTGCGTCTTCTGCGAGGTTTTCAATGTAAGTGCGTTTGTCTACTCTGGTACTCCGTTTTACTTCTTTGTCTTTTTGTGAGTATTCTCTTGAAAGTCTTTCTTTGAGTCTTGGGGACTTTGTGGTGAGCAGCTTTTTCTTTATTCCTTTCCTTTGGTCTATTTTGTCCCAAGTTGATGTGGAAATCCACTGCTCTTTCTTTGCTCTTCTGTAGCCTAGCACTGCTTTCCCTGCTAGCTCCATGGCCATGTTGAAACTGTGTATAGTCATCTCTGTTTCCTCCTGCAGAATACCAAAACTGTTCTTCAGAGCAATTGTGAACTGTTGCTTGGTTTCTGGGTTTTGTAGCTTGGTGGTATCAAAACGCTCTTTCTTCTTCTCTCCTGTCTTTGCCTTTCTCAGTTTCAGAGCAAGTTTTCCTATCAACAGGTTGTGGTCGCTGCCAACATCAGCTAGTCTCCTTGTTTTGACGTCTTGTAGAGAGCGTCTCCATTTTCCATTTACAAGGATGTGATCTATTTGACTCTCAGTTCTGCCGTCTGGGGATCTCCATGTCAGCTTATGTATTGTCTTATGTTGGAAGAGTGTCCCTCCAATCACGAGGTCATTCTCCCCACATATGTCACACAATCTGCTGCCGTTATCAGTCATTGTACCTGTTCCGTGTTTGCCCATGATCCTTTCCCTGTTAGTGTTGTCGCTCCCAACTCGTGCATTGAAATCTCCAAGAACCACTAGTACGTCATGTTTGGGGATGTCTTCCAAAATTGACTGAAGACTGTCATAGAAGTTATCTTTTTCTTCTTTTTCTGCTTCCTCTGTAGGTGCGTAACAGGTTACCACTGAGAGTTTGATAAATCTGGACTTAAATCTAGCATAAAGAAATCGTTCAGTTATTGGTTTCCATTCAAGAAGAGTGTTACCTTTCTCCTTCTGGATGATCAGGGCTACTCCCTGTCTATGCTGGTTGTCCTCTCTGCCTGACCACAGTATGGTGTCTCCTGTCGCCAGTTGTCGTTTTCCAGCTCCAGTCCATCTAGCCTCCATGATACCTAGAAGGCTGATTTTGTATTGGTGCATTTCCTGGAGAACCTGTGCCAGTCTTCCTGTCTGATATAGTGTTCTCACATTCCAGCATCCGATGTTGATAAAAGTTTTGGGTGTAAGGAGATCCGCCATCGGGGTGAAGACTTCCTTGCGGGTTTGGTCCCCATCCTTCATAAGTCCAGTTGCCTGTACTGCTTCTCTCCTACCGCCCGGTGCAGTTTTCTCTCTTGTTTCAGTTTCCGTAGCTAGGCTGTTTTTACGGGGTGGGGTCGCTGGCCCCACGCCCAACCCTCCTCTTTTATCCGGGCTTGGGACCGGCAGGAGATTCTCAAAGAGCATTTTCCAGGCAGAGTTACTGCCATACTCCTTGCTTATCCAAGAGCAGACACTGTGTTCCCAGTAGTTTCTTGTAGTTGGTCAAGGTTGTGCGCTTAGCTTGAATGACAGGTTCCATCTTTTCCAAGTTAGCTTCAAAGCAATCTGCTTTCTATTTCTCCCGTTTTCCAAATGTGGATATAGCAGTGTTGGTCATTTCCATTTCTCTTTGATTTGATTGGTGTGATGTTGTCCACTTGTCGAGCAGATGCTCTAAGCTTCGGACCATGGCCGGTCAGCACCTTATTGGCCGGGGGCTGCCCAGCTCGAGGCCGGCGATAGTTGGGACACTGGTCATCCATCATCGTTCCCTACGCCAGTTGAGTTGGGCTTATAACTCGTAACTGTTGCATCCCGTGTTGTGCTGGCTGCCGCTGATCAGCGACAATGGAGTGTTCTCTCCAGAACGAAATGCAAGGAGGTCATTCTGGGTTGTCCAGACATCAGGATCCCCCCTCACGGCCTCACTTGGACATGGAGTAGTCCAAAGGAATGGAACGGGGCACATTTGGCACCAACGGGGCTGCAGGAGCTGCCGGAATGAAGGCATGGTTGCCATTAAACCGACTTCGGGGCTCCACAGATTTTCTGTTAGGGTTTACTCCCTTATCTATTTGCCCATTTTCGCGTGCACACAGCAGTAGGCCCTGCACCCAGAGGCTACAGCCGGCTCCCCGATCTCCAGTACATTAGCCTGAGGTGCTCATTATCCGCAGCGTACCACAACAAGGTTGTGCTAGAGCATTGTCTATGGAGAGGCTATGTATTAGCAAGGGAGACGTACGCAGTCGGCTCTTTTTCGCTCACAGGAGCTATATGTTGGCTGCAGCTGGAAGGGAGAGTATAAAGCAAGCCATCAGGCAAGGCACATTGGGCAGTAAGAGAAGACACCAGAGGATAAACCTGCTGGCGAAGACTCGGAAATGGACCCATACGACCGTCCCGGCGGAGTGATAGAAGGAGACGGAGCAGTTGAGCAGCCGTATTAGCAGGTTTTACGGTAGAAACTGTTAGCAGTGAAATAATGCATTTTCAGTAGACGGAAGGATGCTTTGTGGTAGTTCCTTCACACACAACGTGGGCGTTGGAAGTAACAAAATAGATGCATTGTTAAACATTGATGGGCGTTTTAAAAGAACTGAAAGGATGTGATTTTGACAAAACTTATTCAGCATACCAATGTGACATTTTGCACAAACCAAGACGATAAATAAGTAAGTAAGTATTATGTGGCAGGGCTGTGATAAAGTATCAACATTTATGATGGTCCTGTTTCCTTTTAATCAGACGAATCGCTAAAACCATCAACCCACGAATGCACGTTGGTCTGACATCGGTACTGTAGCTGTCGTATGCTACGAGTTTTGCCGCATATTATGAAATTAATGAACACCTAGATGGGCTTCACAAAGATGTGGTGTCGGTTTTTATTTCCACTGCACAATTTTCTCAACAAGTATACTTGATACTTTATGGTCAATTATCGGGTGTAATGCGAGGGTGTTCTCTGATTGGATCTCCTGCTCTCTTATTAATGTTGAGCAGAAATATTTACAACCATCCATAATCACCGTCCGAAGGGCAGTTTGATGTCGTTGTAAGGTGCGTGCGGCATAGCAAGTGCATCAACTAGCCAGTAATAACAGCGAATCTGTAAGCAATTTCCGGACGGTATATTTTTATTGACCACAAATGACCAGGACGTGGGTTTTAATACCAAAAAATAAAAATAAACCGACGCCCCACTGAAAGTGAACACGAACAAGTTAGAATATGTATGCAAGGGAAATCTTGACGAGAATGGAAAACAGAGGTGGAAGATATCATATAAAATTTAGGAATTGTAAGGCCCAGGGACTTATGTTATACCAATTGAAATATATATAAAGCTGGACAGAAGGGAATCGTAGAAGCTTTTAGCACAGTTTTCAAAACTGCCTACAAAACAGGAACAGAGCCACGGGAATGGGGAAGATGTATAACACACCTACAACAAACAAAGGTGATTTCCTAAAATGTGAAACTGCAAAGGGGTGTCGTTGTTAAAACAACAGTCTATACATCGGTACTTGAGAGTAGATATGCAGAAATAGTCGAAGAACGGTTTGGACTATGGCAACGTGTGACAAAGGAACCATATACTTTGTAGTTATGCTCCAGCAGCTGATAGAGAAGCACTGTGTATGTAATAAATCAATGTGTATGGCATTCGCATACCTGGAACAACCGTTCTGACAGGGTCCGAAGAGAAAAACTGTGGAAGGTGAGATGGACAAGTATGACGTACAAACATATTTGAAATGGTAACACGATTGTCAGCACATATATAAGCGGAGATGGAGAGTGTCAGTGGTTTGATACAACCTCAGGATTAGTCCCCTCTTATTCATCCTGCACACGGACTTCGCGATCGGGGTGGTACAGTAAATAAAACACACAACATGATGCTATTATTCGCTGATGATAAAACAGCAGCATCTGAAGCAGAACTTGAAGAAACCATGAATAGATGGAACACAATATAATCTAATGTTATACTTGCAGGAAACGGAATTCATAATTGTTGTGAGAGTCCACCACCATCTAAGCATCAAAATCAACTAAAACAAGTGACATCCTTCCAGGTAGCAGTGCCAATGAACAGAGACCGTGGAAGAAGAGATCAACAATCATATTATCAAATACAGTCAGCATGTAGGATGCATGTACCGACCCCAAAAAACGAAAGCCAAACAAGTTATGCACAAAACCATTTTAAGACTTTTTACCATGTTTCGCAGTCGATGTTGGACAAGAGCAGAGAGGCTTGACAGTCGCCTCATTGCAACATACATAAAACCATGCGAATGACACAGGGTGTCACCAAAATGGGATATACAGCAGGTTGATCTTCTCCACTTGGAAACCAAAGCAAGATAACACCAAGTGGACAAACCGAATAAATCGAGATGGGATGTTCGTGTGAGACGATTATTCGGTTCTATAGGTGGCACTGAGATGTAACGTGACTGGAAAGAGGCAGAAAAGAATGATGTAGGCTCGACAGCATCCACCTGGATTAAACGGATACATACATCAAATAAGTGTCAAGAACATAACCATATAGATGATCTAGGAGGCTGATTATTTGCTACACTAATGTCAATTGAATTCCTAAGTGTATGTTGAGCAGGAGGCAATACCACAAATAGAACAAATCAATGCTCCACAGTATACACATGACTGTCCCAGCGTCGATCCCAGTTGAAACATAACATGGGTGTAGCCAATCTTTATTTGCTGACGAGAGTTTAATGATGTATTTATGGCAACGCTTCAACCGAAGCAAGTGTCCAATTACCTGTCTCGGTTAAGTAGAGCGCACGCCATGTAACATCATTTCTCAGATGATTGTCGGCGTGGCTATTGATACAATGTTCGTCTTCGTTTCATCGCACAGTTATGGCTTGGGATTGCGCGCCATACGACGGCCTATGTTACTCGAGCTGGACGAAATGCATATTAATACTGTTCTAGCAACTGCCGTGTATTTGTGCATTAAATGAAATGTACAACGATTTTAATTGGTTATCCAATACGGAACTAGCGTATTATGCCAATTTTAATCTCCATTGTTGTAGTATATTCACCGTCAGAAAGTGCATAAGACGGGAATTTGACCGATCGATAAATCATCCCATGAAAGACGCTATTTTATCTCCTTCAACGTGAAAGTTCATTGATCTGTTTTGCATTGCTGCCAAATCGTGAATTTTTACATATTATTATAATTGTATTAAAAGATGAAAGATCAGGATACTAACACGCTATGTATGGATAGTTTGTCTGACCAACCGATATGTTGTAAATTCGAATACATTCAGTGTTGCAATGAGTCAGTGGCAGTGAGCCAGTGGCAGTGAGCCAGTGGATGTGAGTCAGTGGCAGTGAGCCAGTGGCAGTGAATCCGTAAAACAGTTAATCAATGAAAATCGTTGTACATTCTCTTTAAGTGGCTTTTTATGTACATTATTGTTTCCACTTCCACTCCACTTTTTCGTGCACCTTTTCCTTTTCATGCTGGTTTCAGGCTAGTTTGTAATTCTTGCATCACAGATAAATCAAATCGTTATAATCTTTGTACAACAATAGTTGAACCCATCTATAAGTTTGCATAGCACATGTACACGTGTATGTCCCACATTTAAAAGGACACGTATAAGGAAAGAATGCAAAGAAGATAAAAAGATAAAATACCTTAATCATGGGCACCAAAAGTGTTTTAACAATGCTAGAAACAAAAAAGACGATTAAGATCCGGCCAAAATTAAATGTTTTTAAGAGCTAAATGGATATATGGATAGTTTTGAAGTGTCACTATTAGTTCAAAGTGTCAAATATCTTGTTTTTCTTATAGAATATTACGCATAAGGTGGACCGGGTGTATCACGAATGTAGGCGTTCTCATGTGGGCTGGAATAAAAAAATAACTCTTAATACAAAAACACAACCTAACATGTTTTGGTCACATCATCAGACAAGAAGGAATTCAAAGGGAAATATTGGAGGGAAAAGAGAAAAGAGGAAAACCAAGACAGGGGAAGCGATCCAAGGCAGTCGACCTTACGAGAGGAGGTGGCACCACGTGATGATGATGATGATGATGATGATGTAGCAACTATCTTTGTCTGGTGACGGTGTTGCCTTGCAATGAATCATAATAAAACAGGCAGAGCGAATCATTATGTTTCTGCGCTGCGCAGTTGCCTTGTAGCTGCACGTAAGCCCGACACACATGTTTTTTAGATGACGTCAAATTCTTGCACTCCTTTATTGAAACATGGAGAGTGACTCCGCGGTGAAGAGATCAAGGTCACTTGCTCGGCATATGACAAGGCACATTAATCGCAAACTGCATTCGATCTCCGCCAGTGCTTTTGTGTGGACGTGGCTATGTACGGTAAGTGAAGTCAGTGGATTTCTCAGAATGTGCCTAAGAATATGTTAATAGAATGGCAGTGTACATAATTGTACAGTGCACACACACACACACACACACACACACACACACACACACACACACACACACACACACACACACACACACACACACACACACACACACACAAACACACACACACACACA